>CATIWR010055444.1:0-11302 GCA_949677035.1 Omphalea diandra | reverse complement strand
AATGACCTGCATTTTTTTAGTATCTAATTATAAATTCAATTTAGATTTGTTAATAGTTTTTATTACTGTAAGATATTATTTAATGTTAATATAATTCTTAAAAAATTTATATTTTCAAATTCTAGTTTCTTATACATAATTCTTGGAAAACTTGTATTTCATAAAATTAACTAAATTAATACAGTTCTTGGAGAATTAGTATTCTATATAGTTCTTGAAAAACTAATTAAATAAATTATAAAATTCTTGAAGAATTGGTATCCTAAATTCCTAAAAAACTAAATATCCAAATTTTTGAAAAACCTAATATCCCAATTTGTTATACAATTAATATCCTATGTTCTTGAAAAACTAAATATATTGTTTATAAGGCTTTAAAAATGGATTTAATTATGATATTTTTTTAACATATTACTTATTTTTGTATAGAGAATATCAAATTTAATGAAACTCAAATTTGCAACCCTTGACATCATAGGGAAGAATTATTTTGTCATATGTATTAGATGCTAAGATACGTTTGGGTTGCTATGGATCTTGGAAACACAATTAAAGATGAAAATCAAGAATCTCTACAAAATCGCGCTAAGGTGATGATTTTACTTCATCATCATCTTCATAAAGGACTAAAATTTGAATATTTGACAGTTAAAAATCCATTGGTTCTTTAAAACAATTTAAAAGAAAGATATGACTAATATAAATTTGTAATCCTTTCAAATGCTCGTTATGAATCGATGCATTTATGATTTCAAGATTTTAGAACTATAAGTGATTATAATTCTGGAGTTTCAGAATTGGTTCCAAATTAAAATTGTATAGAGAAAATATTATTGACGATGATATGTTAGAGAAGATATATACTACTTTGATACCTCGAATATGCTCATATAGTAGCAACACCGAGAAAAAGATTTTAAGAAATATTATGAATTAATTTTATGTCTTCCTGTTACAAAACAAAATAATGAGGTCTCATTAAAAAAAATCGCAAAACTCAACATATAATAAAATTGGACATGGATGAGGAAGAGGATGAAGAAATAATTGTGGTCGAGGACATGGTTGAGGTTATGGCCATTGTGATAGGTATAGAAATAATAACGCATCTATCCATTAACAGTGAAAGAAATATGAAAAAAATAGAACAATAAATTAAAGCAACATTCAAAATCAATGCTATCAATATGGCATGAAAGGGAATTGGTCTCATACCAATCATACACTGAAGCATGTTATTAATCTCTATTAAGAGTCTTCGAAAAAGAAATGTAAAAATATAAAAGCAAATTTGGTAGACAACAATGATGTCTTCAGTGATGATTTTATTAATGTTAGACATTTAGATGTTTCAGATTTCTTTGAGAATGATGAAGGAAAAATAGATATTCAATTAGTGATGATAATGTAAATGCCTAATGTTTACATGAGTTTTTTTTAGTTATTTAGTTTGGTTTAGTTAGTTTGACATTTGAGTAATTTATTTGTTGGAAATAATTTATATTTAATTTTTATCTATGATTTATTGATTCAATTTTAATATATAGAATTTGTATTAATTTATTATTATCTTTATGTTTCTTACAAATATATATAAAGGTATTATGGATCCTACTTGATCATTAGCAGGATTTACAATAAAAGATGCAAACTTGTGTTTTACAGATAGTGCAACCACATACACCATATTAAAAAATACGAAGTACTTTTTTCATTTAATAATGGATGAAACTTATATTAGTGCAATATATGGCAGGAAAAGAATAATTGAAGGCTCTAGAAGAGCAAATATGTTACTACCTGAAGGAACATATTTCTTTGTTAAAGATGCATTATTCTCTCTCAAATCTCATAGACAATTATTGTATTTTAAAGATATTCGCCAAAATGGATATCACATTAGAATAATTGAAAATATAGAATATCTTTTTATTATAGCCTTTGATAAGAAATGTGTATTTGAGAAATTACATGCTTTCTCTTATGGCTTATACTACTCATATACGCATATAATTGGAACAAATGTGGTAGCAAACCAGAAGTTTAGAGACCCAAATACTTTTTTATTTGGCATGATCAACTGGGTCATCCTAGATTAATAATGATGCAAAAAATCATTGAGAACTCATATGGTCATCCATTAAAGGACCAGAAGATTCCTCAATTTAATGAATTTTCATGCTCAAAAGGAAGGTTAATTATTAGGCTATCACTAAGAAAAATGTACAATGAATCACCTACATTTCTACAACATATATAAGGTAATATTTATGGAACAATTCATCCATCATTTGGACCATTTTAATATTTTATGGTGTTAATAGATACATCAATAAGATAGTCACATGTATATTTTTAGATTATGCCGTTAAAATAATTTGTCTTGATAATGTTGGTGAATTTACATCTTAGGCCTTTAATAATTACTACATGTCAATTAGAATAAGTATAGAGCAACTTGTTACTCATGTTTATACTCAAAATGGTCTAATAGAATATTTTATTAAATGTCTTTAATTAATAGTTAGACCATTACTTAGAAAAACAAATCTCTCAATCTATATTTAAGGACATGCAATTTTACATGAAATAACTCTCATATGCATCAGGCCAACTAATTATCATAAATTTTCACCTTTATAGTTGATTTCTAGCCAAGAGACAAATATTGCCCATTTGAGAATTTTTTGAGTGTGCTATTTATGTCCCTATTGCCTCCTCACATGGCACAAAAATGGGACCTCAAAAGAGATTGAGAATATACAGTAGATATCAATCTCCTTTTATAGTTTAAAATCTTTAAACATTAACAAGTAATCTTTTTGTTGCTAGATATAATGATTGTCATTTTAATGAGGCTATGTTTCCTAAATTATGAGAGAAAACAAGCAATTAGAGAAATAAATTATATAGATTGAGCCATCATTAAATTATCTTGATCCTTGTATAAACCTGTGTGAATTAGAAGTTCAAAGGATTATTCATCTGCAAAGTATAACAAACCAATTACGAAATGCAATTTATGATTCAAAAAGAGTTACCAAATCCGATATAGTAGTTGAAAATGCTTCAATTAAATTTAATGTCTCAGTAGAACAGTATGTTAATACTATAACAAATGAGCCCATAACATGTTAGAAATGCAGTAGGCCACTTACTTCCATAGATAAAAATACAAGAAGGAAAAGGAAGCAAAACAAACAAAATGACAATTTCAAAACTATTGATATTCCTTAAAAGTCTATAATAGAAATAGTTGCTATTAATGAGCAAATAACCCTAAAAGAGGTCCAAGAACTTGAAAATGATGATAACAAAGAGATCTCAATAAAATTATGTCAATTTGTTGGGCTAGGAAGGGCAATCTTAAGTCTTGGACCTTTTTTGATCTTGACAAATGAGATTGATCATATCTAATGTTTCAACTAAGTGTTGTTTTGCAGAAATTAAGTTAGATTTCCATTAGAAGTTAGAAGGATTGCATAATCCTCAAGTAGGCAAAATTCATCTAAATTCGCGGTCAGTGGTTTGTAATTCACGACCGCGACCTAGTTCAAGGAAAGGGTAAAACTCGGCCAAAAGGATTTGCGGGCATTATCGCTGCTGCGACTCATCCAAAGATGGGAGTGTCAAAGTCACAAACGAATTTGCGGTGTGTGTCATGCCTCAGTTGCTACCGTGAGTTTCAAAGTAATTAAAGAGGGAAGCCAGTCCACAATCATTGTATGCCAAGTGTCTCAGGTATCTGTTGGAGAACAAAAATTGCTAAAGCAACATTTTAGGCAGTGACCACAATTCCAAAAGAAGAAGATTGTCTTTCAAATAGAAGTATTTGCGTTCTCAATCGCGTCCTGTATAATGAAGAATCACGACCGTGACTTTTGTGGGCAGTTAGAACATACGACTATATTTTCCTTATGGACCAATAAGAAGCTACTACGTGGACTAGCGGTTAGACACAAACAGGTTTTTCCATCAAAATTTTTGGCTTTCGTATGGAAATTTGGATTTCATGAACGTGATTGACTAGTAGTGACCGCGACACTTGCCTGACATGTAATTAATACAGAATCTGCTTAGCATATGTTGAAGATTTGTTGAGCTTTAAACACTAACATCTCTTTGGTGGGTTTTGGATATAAATACTCCACCAAACAGTGATAAATATGACAAATAAAAAATTCATTATTTGTGTTAAAGCTTTTAATCTTTTGCTACTCATTTTCTTCTCTTCTTTATGAGATTGTAAGTGTTGGGTATGAGTATTAAACACCAAGTGTGAAGGTTATAGTGTGAACCTGTAAAAACACTTAAGAGAGGTTATTGTGTGAGCCTTAAAAACACATAGTGTAAAGGTTATTGTGTGAGCCTTGAAAACATAAAGTGTAAAAGTTAGGTATGAGCTTAGAAACACCATTTGGAGTTAGTGGAACACCCAATTGTAGAGAATTGGGGAGTGGACGTAGGGTCGATTATACCCGAACCACTATAAATCGTATGCCTTATTTTTCTACTCTTCTCCATTTCTTACTCCTAATTTTTTGTTATACACCAATTCAACCCCCCTTCTTGGTACCTCGGGTCAAAACGTGGTATCAGAGCCAAGTCTCACATTCTAGCCTTAATTAGGTGAGCAAAGTTCATGGCACAAAAGGGAATCCACTTACCTTAAGCCTCACTTTGATGGATCCGACTATACTCATTAGAAGTATAGAATGGAAATCTACCTTAACACAGATGTGGTGGATCCTTGGGATGTGGTTGTCAAAGAATGAAAGCCACCCACTAAAGTAGTGGATGAAATTGAAGAACTTATCTTAAGGGAAGAATGAGTTAAAGCTCACAAGAGATCAATTGGAAAAAACAAGAGGGCAATGACCATTCTTTTAAGCTCTCTTTCTAGAGAAGAGATTGGAAGAGTGTAACATTGCCAAACAGCACATGCCATTTGGAAGGCTCTTGAGAACTGCCATGAAGGCAGAACATTAGTTAAATCAAGCTGTTTGGAGATGTATGTAATAGAATGAGAGCTTTTCATGTTGAAAGACCACGAAAGCATCACCAAAATGACGAATAGGCTCCTATCCATCGTCACCAATATGAAGAAATTTGGAAGCACTCTCACCAATTATGAGGTAAACACAAAAATCCTCAAAAATCTTCCTTTAGATAAGTTTGGTGCTAGAGTGTGCAACATCCAATAGTCCAATCTGAAGATTAGAAAGGTTCCAACAGATGTATTGATAGGCAAACTCTTAACTTATGAGTTGGCCATACAAAAAGATGAGCAAATGAAGAAACTAAAAGGCCAAGGAGATAACCAGAAAAAGAAAGAACCCTGGCTCTCAAATCCTCAATAAAGGAGAATGAGGTAGAAATTACCTCACGTGATGAAGAAAGTGATAAAGAAGAAGAGGAGCTAGCAATGCTTTCGAAAAGGATGAAAGAGTTGATGAAAAGAAGAAAAAAAAGAGAAAGATTTAAGAAGACAACTTTTAGTCTGAGAGAGAGATCCAATGATGTCACTTGCTATGAATGTGGCAAGCAAGGCCACATCAAGTATGATTGTCCCAAATTAAAGAAGAAGAAGAGATGGGACAAGGAGAAGAAGAAGAGCTTTTCAATCACTTGGGATGACAACTCAAGTGAAGATGAGGAAAAAGGAGAAGTTGCCAACATTTGTTTCCTGGCACAAAAAAATTCTACTAATAAGGTAAGTACTTCTTCTCATTCTCATTCTGATTTTGAATTTGATGAGATAGATGAAGAGCTTCTAAAGGCTCTAATTATGAGATGTGACAAATACAAGTCACAAATGAAGTCTTACAAAAGAAAATGTCAAAGATTAGAGGATGATTGCAAATCCCTCAATGACATTATAAGAGAATTGAGAGCATCAAATGATGAGATAAAAAAATTTACGAAAAATCTTTATACATCATCTTCTACATTGAATTCATTAAGAAAAGAGAATGACTCTCTAAGGGGAGAAGTCATTAAGCTTAAAAGCTCAATCTCCAAGTTCCATAAAGGAAAGGAAGCCCTGGACACATTGCTTGTGTCACAAAGACCACCACTAATTAGGCATGGTTTAGGCTTTAATGGAGCCTCCTCATCATCTCAAACAACATTTATTACATCTTCAGAACCTCAAACCTCAAGGGTTGAGATAATTGGGAAGAAAAGTGCTCTTAGTAATAAGCCTCCTAAGCCTAAGGGCAAAGGGAAGGCTCCCCCAAGCTCAAGAGCCAAAACCCAAAGAGCTAACTATGCCTATATGTACAAAAAACAACATGGTCACTCTCGTAAGAAATTCTCTACTCTTACTCATCATACATGTACATGCATGCATTTACATAGTCAAGGTATGAGAAGGCCTCCTACTCATACTAAATTTATGCATAGGAGAAAAATTCATATGTCTAAACTCCAATGTCATTGCATGAAATATGGCCATGTTAATAATCATTGCTTCGTTAGGAAGACTCACCTAAAATTAGAGGACCCTTCAACTTCTAACCCCTAGGACCCAACTATGCTTGGGTACCTAACTAAGAAAAGGTAACTCACTTTTGTTGTGTAGGGGAGTGTGGCAGCCATGAAATCAAACAATTGGCATATGGATAGTTGATGTTCCAAGTATATGACTGGAAATAGAAAGCTATTCACGACATTGAAAGAAAAAGAAGGTGGAGATGTCACATTTGGTAACAATGCCAAGGGTAAGGTAATTGGCATTGGAACCATTGGTAAGAATGGTTATTCATTAATTGATAATGTTTTATTAGTTAGTGGCTTACAACATAATTTGTTGAGTTTAAATCAATCGTGTGACAAAGGTAACAAACTCACCTTTGATCCTAGGGAATGTCGAGTCACCACTTTAGTGGATGATGAGGTTATTTTTAAGGGTGAAAGGAAAGGCAATACCTATTCAATTAACTTAGACAATTTGGCTAACCAATATTTTAAGTGTCTTATGTCTTTAGGCAATGAAGCTTGGTTATGGCATAGAAGGCTTAGGCATGCAAACATGAATCTTTTTCAAAGCCTATCTAAAGGAAAGTTGGCAGAAGGCCTCCCTAGCCGAATTTCACTAAAGACAAGACATGTGGTCCATGCTAAATGGGGAAGCAACATCAAGCCTCCTATAAAGAAAAAAATGTTGTAAGTTCTACTAGATCTCTTCAACTAGTTCATATGGACTTGATAGGACCTACTAGGAGTGCTAGCTTAGGTGAAAAATATTTTGCATTAGTCTTAGTTGATGACTACTCTAGGTTTACTTGGGTATCCTTTTTAGCTCATAAGAATGATACTTTTGAAGGTTTCAAGAGTTTTTCAAAAAGAGTTCAAAATGAAAAAGGTTACTTCATTTTTTCTATTAGAAGTGACCATGGAAAGGAATTTCAAAATAAGTCTTCTGAAACTTATTGTTTGGAGAATGAAGTTTTTCATAATTTTTCAACTCTTAGGACAACACAACAAAATGGTGTTGTAGAGAGGAAAAATAGAACGCTAGTAGAAATGGATAGGACCATGCTTAATGAGTATTCTTTACCGAATTACTTTTGGGCCGAAGCCATTATCGTGTTACATTACTAATAGAGTTTTCAAAAGACCCATTCTCAATAAAACTTCTTATGAGCTATGGAATGGTAGAAAATCCAAGATTTCATACCTAAGAGTATTTGGATGTAAGTGCTATATTTTAAATACCAAGGATAATCTTGGAAATTTTGACTCCAAAACCAATGAAGGAATTTTCTTAGGCTATTCCACCTCTAGCAAGACATATAGAGTTTTTAACAAAATTTCAATGGTAGTTGAGGAGTCGATGAATTTGTCTTTGATGAATCTAGTAAAGTTGATCTTGGGAAAGGTATTTTTGTTGATAATCTTGCAGGTGATTTTGAAAGCTAGAACTGGAAGAAACGACAAGAAGAGAGGACAAAAGCAAGGAAGAAGGTGAATCATCAAAAGAAGATGAAGAGCCACAACATCAATAAAGAGATGAGCCAAGCCAAGGTCTACCCAAAGATTGGAGATTTTCCAAGTATCACCCCAAAGACTTGATCATTGGTGATACCTCTAAGGGTGTAAGTACTAGATCTCAACTTAATCCTTTAGATAATAATCTTACCTTTGTTTCTTAACTTGAGCCAAAATCAATTGATGAGGCTCTTGATGATGAGGGTTGGGTGCTTGCTATGCAAGAGGAACTCAACCAATTTGAGAGAAACAAGGTTTGGGAACTTGTCCTTAGGCCTAAAGAACACTCCATTATAGGTTATAAATGGGTGTTTAGGAACAAGTTAGATGGGCAAGGTCTTATCACTAGAAATAAAGCTAGATTGTTTGCTAAGGGATATAACCAAAAGGAAGGCATAGATTATGATGAGACATTAACCCCCGTTGCAAGATTAGAGGCCATTAGGATACTGTTAGCTTATGTTATGCCACATGAATTTTAAGCTTTTTCAAAGGGATGTTTAAAGTGCATTTTTGAATGGAATCATTAAGGAGGAAGTCTATGTTAAACAACCTTCTAGTTTTGAGTCACATTGTTTTCCAAACCATGTTTTTAAATTGAACAAAGCCTTATATGGTTTGAAACAAGCTCCAAGAGCTTGGTATGAAAGGCTTAGTTCATTTCTCTTGAAAAATGATTTTGAAAAAGGAAAGGTAGACACCATTCTATTTGTTAAAAAGCACAAGCATGATACACTAATTGGTCAAATATATATTGATGATATCATTTTTGGTGTTACTAATGAGTCTGTTTATGAGGATTTTACTAATTTGATGACTAAGGAATTTGAAATGAGCATGATAGAAGAGCTCAAATTCTTTCTCGGTCTACAAATCAAGCAAACCAAAGAAGGGATCTTCATCAACCAAGCCAAGAACACAAGGGAAATACTCAAGAAGTTTGGCACAGATGGTTGTAAAGTAGCCAAGACCCCCATGAGTGGTACCATTAAGCTGGACAATAGATGAATCGGGTCAGACAATAGATGAAAAGAGATATCGAGGTATGATTGGATCTCTACTTTATCTTACTTCTTCTAGGCCATCATATTTAGTGTTTATATGTGTGCTAGGATCCAATCCTCTCTTAGAGAGTCGCACTTAAATGCTGTTAAGAGAATTTTTAGGTATTTACATGGCACAATTCACTTAAGGTTATGGTATCCTAGGAATTCATCCTTTAGTTTCATAGGATATTCAGATGCAGATTATGTGGGTAGCTTATTAGATAGAAAAAACACTTAAGGGACTTGCTAATTTATAGGAGAATGCTTAGTATCTTGGTTTAGCGAAAAACAAGTGTCGGTTGCCTTATCCACCATAAAAGCCGAGTATGTTGTTGTGGGTTGCTGTTGCAATAAAGTTCTTTGGATGAAACAATAATTGAAGGATTTTGGTAAAGTGATTGATCACATTCCTATTAAATGTGATAACACAAGTGTTGTTAATCTTTCTAAGAATCCCATCCAATACTCTAGGAGCAAACACATAGATATTATACATTAATTTCTTAGAGATCATGTGCAAAAGGGTGATGTTGTGTTAAAGTTTATTGGCACAAATCTTCAACTTGCAAATATTTTCACTAAACCTCTAAATGAAGAAAGAATGAACTTCATTAAGAGAGAATTGAGAATGCTTGATGGAAGCTCCCTAAAGTGAGAATTTTGATCTTATGTATGATTTCTATGTGTATTGTTTGTTAATTGAATGTCTTATGTTTTCTGTGTGGCATTTTCAATGTGGATCACAATTTTGATTCTTTCAAAACTTAGTTTTTCTTTCTTATCCTTGTTGACTCATAATTCGCGGTCACTATTCTGTCTTCATGGTTGAGAATTACAAGTCAAAGACACTCGACTGTCAAACATCAAATCGCGATCGTGAGAATTAAGCTCCACCGCGAATTTTGGTCAAGAATTCAAATTTTGACCATTGAAGCACGTATTCTTGAGGAAAATTTATCTGTTACTCATATTTTTCAGAATTCGTGGTCGCGACTCATGGATTCGCTGATGCAAATTAGGGTAACCGTCTAGATATTTAAATAATTTGACTTCTAACCATTTCTATCTCTTCATCAATTCATTTCTAGTCGTTTACAGAGACTTCAAATGGCTATAAATATCGCCTTCAACAGTATCATCCTCACTTCACTTCCAACATCATTTTCTCTCTCTCAAAACTTTTTAAAATCTTCAAATCCTCTTCATCCTTTGATATGGCTATAAAGAAGATTTTTAGAGCAGACAAGGGCGAGGCAGTGGCTCAACCATCTGCACCACCTGCATTCTACCTTATGAAAGGTATTACTATGGAGGAGAAAGAAAGGTACAAGGCCAATTCCTCCAAAATTAACCTCCCCAATAAGATTCCTTCTACATTTCTACTGGAAACCTTAGGTGTTAACGCAGAGATTTATGTTTTCCTCTCCAATTTAGGCTGGAACAAGTTCATCTTTCGGGATGAACCTGGGTATGAAGAAATTGTGCGAGAATTTATGTACACAGTCCAATTAAGTCGTAAAGTTGATTTAAGAGTAGGGCAATATAGGTTAGTGTTCTGGGCCTTTGGCGGACCCTTTTTACATTACTTTTGACCAACTTTCTTCTTTCCTCAATCTTCAAGTCGAAGAAAACATCCCCTTTATAATCTCCACACTTAATGTTATTTATTTTGAATTTTGGTTAGAAATTTGATTGAAACCAAACACGACCCAAGATCCTCCTCTGGCCAAACACAATTAAGACCCTACCCCTTTAGACACTCCATCGTATCATCACCTTTTCGATAAATGCTAGAGGTGATGGTAATGAGAAAGTATCACAGAAAGACTTGGCGTTTCTTTTTTGCCTTGTCAAAAATAAACCAATACAAGCTAGCCAATGTCTTGTAGATCAATTGATTCACATGAGTATTAAACCCAAGAGCCAATTCCTTCTACCTTTATATATCATAACCATTTACTGATTTGTATGAGCACTTGATGAGGAAAATGAGAAATTCCTCACCAAGAAACTTCTCCCTTCACAAAACTTCCTTGATCTCACCTGCCTTATCAATGCCAGGGCTATTCATTCGGACACCTATGCGTATACCCTAGGTGCCATTGAAGTAAAGAAAATGGAGACTTCACAAGCTTTCAAAAGGAAAAGACTAGCTATTAAAGAAGGAGCTCTATCCCTCCCTCTTAAGCCAAAGCCTAAGGCTAAACTCTCCCTTGCAACCATCAACAACAAGCTTGACAAGTTGATGAGGATAATGAAAAGGA
>CATIWR010055423.1:0-26360 GCA_949677035.1 Omphalea diandra | reverse complement strand
TGAGAATTGAATTTTTTGGGAAAATTTGAATACAAAGTTTTTTTAGGGTAATTTGTGATTTTATTTTGGAATTAAATCGAATGATAGTTCTTTATTTTTAGTATTTTTAGGGTTAGTTTTATTATTAATTGAGTCTAATTTGAAAAAAATACCAAATGATGTCTCACTTTTAGCTTGTATTTTGTGATTTTATAAGAATTTCTAGAAATTGAAGTAGATTGATGACATATGAGAGTTTTCTGGGTGAAATTTTGCGGTTTCAGAAGTTTAGGGACCGAACAAAAATTTGACAGCTTAGGGACTGTTTTGATATTTTTCCAGACAGAATTTCAGTCCCTTCCTAAAACAAAATAGGAAGAGTCCGTGCAACATAGGAAGAGTCAGTGCAGCATATTTGAGGAAACACTGGGTCCTATTCAAAAGAAGAGAGATTTTTTCCTAACTGATGGAGAATGATATTTTTCCTATTTTGTAGGAGACTAAGGGGCATATAAATAGGAGGAGGAGGAAGTCTTTTGTTTATTTTGTTTTTCTAGAGATAAATTTTTGTTTATTTTTATTTTTTTGGAGAAAAAGTTGTCCACAATAGGAGAATTATTGGTCATTCATCAATTTTGAAGATGATTAGAGAATACAAGAGTTTTATCATGAATTTTATTTTATTTTTATTTTGATGTTGGCTTGTAATTCTGTTATAAACGAAATTAGTTAGGCACTTGAATATGATGAACCCTAAAGTGAGTTTTAATTTGTGATTTTCCTTAGACAAAATCCTTTCATTATTTTATGAAATTCAATTGTATTTACTCTTTATTTTCTTGAATTGATATTCCGGAATATTAATTCTTGTTTTACAGTTCTTTCAACTTAGATTGAGAAATCAAATTATTGAGTAAATTTAGTACAATTGAAATGAGTTGTATGTAACCCTAGAGATATGATATCATATATCCTCCGGATTATGATTAAACCTAACAGTGAAATTCAAAGGAATTATAATATAATTTTAGGGGTTTTAATTAAGAAGATATTCCAATTAATCAACCTAAAATTAGTTATTAATTATCTTGAGAAGGATTTTAACATACTAAAGGGATATCTACGGTTTCATAAATATTGAATTAGATTGCATTGTTGAAAAATTAATTTCTTAATAAGTCTTAGAGGAATTCAATAGTTGAATATTATTTGTCATATTGATCACTTTTTTTTCCCACTCTGTAGTTCATATTTTCATTATTTTAGTTTGTTGAATTATCTTATTTTAGATTTTAATTAGTAAATTAATTCACTTAAATTTACCTGTTAAATAATAGAGAAAAAGCTAATACTAGTACTTTTAGTCATTAAGCAATCGACGCTCGATACTCCTACATTATACTATACTCAATAGGTGTCCTTGCCTACTCGATTTATAGGTGTTGGCCTCAGATCGTATCAATCAAATTTTCTTAAATTTAGTTCAAAAATCAAACTATGGATTTTCAATTCTCAAATTATGTTATTCTGTTAAGTGAGAATTGAATTCTTTGAAAAAAATTGAATGCAAACTTTTTTTAGGGGTAATTTGTAAATTTCTTTTGGAATTAAATCGAATAAAATTCCCTTGAATTTAGTTCTAAAATCAGACTATGGATTTTGGATTCTTAAATTAAGATATTTTGTTAAGCGAGAATTGAATTCTTTTGGAAAAATTGAATCCTAAATTTTTTTAGAGGTAATTTGAAATTTTCTTTTGGAATTGAATCGAATCAAATTCTATAGAATTTAAATCTAAAATTAGACAATGGATTTGAATTCTCAAATTACGCTATTATGTTAAGTGATAATTGAATTTTTTGGGAAAAATTGAATGTTAAATTTTTTTAGGGGTAATATGTCATTTTCCTTCAAAATTAAATTGAATCAAATTCGCTTAAATTTACTTCTAAAATCAAACAATAGATTTTGGATTCTCAAATATGCTATTGTATTAAGTGAGAATTGAATTTTTTGGAAAAAATTGAATGCTAAATTTTTTATTGATAATTTGTAATTTTCTTTAAGAATAAAATCGAATTAAATTTTCTTGAATTGAGATCTGAAATCATACAATGAATTTTGGTTTCTCAAATTATATTATTCTGTTAAGTGATAATTGAATTCCTTGGTAAAAATTGAATGCTAAATTTATGTAGGGATAATTTGTGAATTTCTTTTGGAATTAAATCGAATCAAATTCGCTTGAATTTAATTATAAAATTAGACAATGTATTTTGGATACTCAAATGATGCTATTCCGTTAAGTGAACGTTGAATTCTTTGGAGGAAATTGAATGATAAATTTTTTTAGGGATAATTTGTAATTTTCATTTTTAATTAAATCAAATCAAATTCTATTAAAATTAGTTCTAAAATCAAACAATGGATTTTGGATTCTGAAATTATATTATTTTGTTAAGTGAGAATTGAATTTTTTGGCAAAAATTAAATGCTTAATTTTTTTAGGGGTAATTTGTGATTTTCTTTTGGAATAAAATAGAATCAAATTCGCTTGAATTTACTTATAAAATCAGACAATGGTTTTTGAACTCTGAAATTATAATATTCAATTAAGTGAGAAATGAATTCTTTGGAGAAAATTGAATGGTATATTTTTTTTAGGGTTAATTTGTAATATTCTTTTGAAATTAAATCAAATCAAATTTTCTTGAATTTAGTTCTAAAATCAGACTATGGATTTTGGAATCTAAAATTATACAATTTTGTTGAGAGAGAATTAAATTCAATGGGAAAATTGAATGCTAAATTTTTTTAGGAGTAATATGTAATTTTCTTTTAGATTTAAATTTTATCAAATTTTCTTTAATTTAGTCCTCATATCAAAGTGTGAATTTTGTATTCTTCAATTATGCTATTTTGTTAAGTGGAAATTGAATTTTTTGGGAAAAAATGCATGCTGAATTTTTTTTAGGGGTAATTTGTTATTTTGGAATTAAATCGAATCAAATTCTCTTGAATTTAGTTCCAAAATCAAACAATTGATTTTAGATTCTCAAATTAAGTTATTCTGTTAAGTGAGAATTGAATGCTAAATTTTTTTATGGGTAATTTGTGATTTTCTTTTGGAATTAAATCGAATCACATTCACTTGAATTTAGTTCTAAAATCAGATAATGGATTTTAGATTCTCAAATTATGCTATTTTATTAAGAGAGAATTGAATTCATTGGGAATAATTGAATGCAAAATTTTCTTAGGGGTAATTTGTAATTTTCTTTTAGAATTAAATCGAATCAAATTCTCTTAAATTTAGTTCTAAAATCAGACTATAGATTTGAATTATGAAATTATGTTATTCTGTTAGTGAGAATTGAATTATCTAGGAAATATTTAATGCTAAATCTTTTTAGGGGTGACTTGTAATTTACTTTTAGAATTAAATCGAATCAAATTATTTTTAATTTAGTTATAAAATCAAACCATGGATTTTGGATTATCATAATATGTTATTTTGTTAGCTGAGAATTGAATTCTTCAGGAAAATTTAAAAGCTAAATTTTTTTAGGGATAATTTGTGATTTTGTTTTGGAATTAAATCGAATCAAAATATCTTGAATTTTGTTCTAAAATCAAACAACAGATTTTGGATTCCCAAATCAAAGTATGGGTTTCGTATTCTTAAATTATGTTATTCTGTTAATTGGAAATTGAATTTTTTGGAAAAAACTGAATGCTGAATTTTTTTATGGGTAATATTTCATTTTAGAATTAAACCAAATCAAATTCTCTTGAATTTAGTTCCAACCTCAGACAATGGATTTTAGATTATCAAATTAAGTTATTCTATTAAGTGAAAATTGAATTATTTGGGAAAAATTGAATGGTAAACTTTTTTTTTGGGTAATTTGAGATTTTCTTTTGGAATTAAATCGAATAATATTCACTTGAATTTAATTCTAAAATCAAACAATGAATTTTGAATTCTCAAATTATACTATTTTGGTACTGAGAATTGAATTCGTTGGGGAACATTTAATGCAAAATTTTCTAAGGGGTAATTTGTAATTTTCTTTTGGAATTAAATCGAATCAAATTCTCTTGAATTTAATTCTAAAATCAAATTATGCAATACTGTTAAGCGAGAATTGAATTACTTAGGACAAATTGAACGCTAAATTTTTCTGGGGGTAATTTGTAATTTTCCTTTGAAATTAAACCGAATCAAATCTTTTTAATTTAGTTATAAAATCAGACTATAGATTTTGGATTCTCAAATTATGCGGTAATTTTAAGTGAGAATTGAATTCTTTGCGAAAAAATGAAGGCTAAATTTTTTTAGGTGTAATTTGTCATTTTCTTTTGGAATTAAATTGAATCAAATTCTTTTCAATTTAGTTTTAAATCTGACAATGGATTTTAGATTCTAAAACCTTGCTATTTTGTTAAGTGATAATAGAATTTTTTGGGAAAAATTGAATGCTAAATTTTTTTTAGAGGTAGTTTGTAATTTTCTTTTAGAATTAAATTGAATCAAATTCGCTTAAATTTAGTTCTAAAATCAGACAATAGATTTTTCAACTCTCCAATTATTCTATTGTAATAAGGGAAAATTGAATTTTTTTGAAAAAATTGAATGCTAAATTTTTTTGGGGTTAAATTGTCATTTTGGAATTAAATCGGAAAAAATTCATTCGATTTTAGTTCTAAAATTGGACAATGGTTTTGGATTCTCAAATTATGCTATTGAGTTAAGTGAGGATTGAATTCTTTGAGAAAAATTCAATGGAAAATTTTTTTAGGGGTAATTTGTGATTTTCCTTTGGAATTAAATTGAATCAAATTCACTCGAATTTAGTTCTAAAAATAGACAATATATTTTGGATTCCCAAATTATGCTATTCTATCTAGTAAGAATTAAGTTCTTTTGGAGAAAATTGAATGCTAAATTTTTTGGGGTTAATTTGTATTTTTATTTTGGATTTAAACTGAATCAAATTCTCTTGAATTTAGTTCCAAAATTAGACTATTGATTTTCGATTTTCATATTATGTTATTCTGTTAAGTGAGAATTGAATTCATTGGGAAAAATTGAATGCTAAATTTTTTTAACAGTAATATGTAATTTTCTTTTAGAATTAAATCGAATCAATTTTTTTTTTTTTAATTTAGTCCTCAAATCAAAGTATAAATTTTTTATTCTCAAATTATGTTACTCAATTAAGTGGGAATTGAGTTTTAAGGAAATATTTAATGCTAAATAGTCTTGATATTATTTCTAAAATCAGACAATAGATTTTGGATTCCCAAATTAAGCTATTATGTTAATTCTTTGCGAAAAATTGAATGCTAAATTTTTTTAGGGGTAATTTAAATTTACTTCTTTTGAAATTAAATCGAATCAAATTTACTTGAATTTAGTTCTAAAATAAGACTGTGGATTTCGGATTCTCAAATAATGGTATTTTGTTAAGTGAGAATTGAACTCTTTGGGAAAAATTGAACTCTAAATATTTTTTAGAGGTAATTTTTAATTTTCTTTTGGAATTAAATCGAATTAAATTTTTAATTTTTTTTAGTTCTAAAATTAGACAATGGATTTTGGATTCTCAAATTATGTTATTCTGTTATGCTAAAATTGAATTCTTTTGGAAAAATTGAGCGCTAAATTTTTAGGGTAATTTGTAATTTTTTTTTGAAATTAAATCGAATTAAATTCTCTTGAATTTAGTTCTAAAATCAGACAATGGATTTTGGATTCTCAAACTATGCTATTATGTTAATTGAGAATTGAATTTTTTGGGAAAAATTGAATGGTAAATTTTTTTTAGGGTTGATTTCTCATTTTCTTTTGGAATTAAATCGAATCAAATTCTATTGAATTTAGTTCTAAAATCAGTCAAAGGATTTTAGAATCTCAAATTATGTTACTCTGTTAAGTGAGAATTGAATTATTTAGGAAAAATTGAATGCTAAACTTTTTTAGGGGTAATTTAATTTTTTCTTTTGGAATTAAATTGAATCAAATTCACTTAAATTTAGTTCTAAAATTAGACAATGATTTTGGATTCTAAAATTAAGCTATTTTTTTAATTGAGAATTGAATTTTCTGGGAAAAATTGAAAGCTAAATTTTTTTAGGGGTAATTTGTTATTTTGGAATTAAATCAAATAAAATTCTCTTGAATTTAGTTCTAAAATCAGAAAATGGATTTTGTATTCTCAAATTATGTCATTATGTTAAGTGAAAATTGAATTCTTTGGTGAAAATTGGATGCTAAATTTTTTTTTGGGTAATTTGTAATTTTCTTTTGGAATTAAATCAATTCTAATTCCCTTGAATTTTGTTCTAGAATCAGAAAATGGATTTTGGATTCTAAAATTATGCTATTCTTTTAAGTGATAATTGAATTTTTTGGAGAAAATTGAATGCTAAATTTTTTTAGTGGTAATTTGTGATTTTTTTTAGAATTAAACTGAATCAAAATGTCTTGAATTTTGATCTAAAATCAGATAATAAATTTTGGATTCTCAAATTATGTTGTTATATTAAGTGAGAATTGAATTTTTTTTTTAGGGGTAATTTGTCATTTTCTTTTGGAATTAAGTTGAATCAAATTCTTTTGATTTTTTTTCTAAAATCAGACCCATGGATTTTGGATTCTCAAATTATGCTATTCTGTTAAGTGATAATTAAATTCTTTCAAAAAATTAAATGCTAAATTTTGTATGGGAAATTTGTAATTTTCGTTTGGAATTAAATTGAATCAAATTCAGTTAAATTTAATTCTTAAATCAGGTAATGAATTTTAGATTCTCAAATTACTCTTTTTTGTTAAGTGAATTGAATTCTTTATAGAAAAATTGAATGCTAATTTTTTTTAGGGGTTAAATTGTTAGTTTGGAATTAAATAAAAAAATTCTTTTAATTTTAGTTCTAAAATCAGATAATGGTTTTGGATTCTCAAATTATGTCATTCTGTTAAGTCAAAATTGAATTCTTTGGGAAAAATTCAATGGTAAATTTTTTATTGGGTAATTAAATTGAATCAAATTCGCTAGAATTTATTTCTAAAATAAGGCAATATATTTTGGATTATCAAATTATGATATTCTTTTAAGTGAGAATTGAATTTTTTAGAGAAAATTGAATGCTAATTTTTTTTAGGCATAATTAATAATTTTCATTTAGAATTAAATCAAATCAAAATCTATTGAATTTAGTTCTAAAATCAGACTATCGATTTTGGATTCTCAAATTGTTTTAATTTCTTAAGTGAAAATTGAATTCATTGGGAAAAATTGAACGTAAAATTTTTTTAGGGGTAATATGTAATTGTCTTTTAGAATTAAATCAAATCAATTTTTCTTGAATTTAGTCCTCAAATCAAAGTATGAATTTTGTTTTCTCAAATTATACTATTATGTTAAGTGAAAATTGAATTTTTTTTGAAAAAATTGAATGCTAAATTTTGTTAGGGTAATTTGTCATTTTGTATTTAAATCGAATCAAACTGTCTTGAATTTAATTCTAAAATTAGACAATGGATTTTGGATTCTCAAATTAAGCTATTCTTTTAAGGGAGAATTAAATTCTTTGCAAAAAATTGAACGCTAAATTTTTTTAGGGTCATTTGTGATTTTCTTTTGAAATTAAATCGAATAGAATTTGCTTAAATTTAGTTCTAAAATCAGACAATCGATTTTGGATTCTTAAATTATGCTATTTTGTCAAGTGGGAATTGAATTCTTTGGAGAAAATTGAATGCTACATTTATTTAGGGGTAATTTGCAATTTTCTTTGGAATTAAATCGAATCAAATTCTCTTGAATTTAGTTCTAAAATCATACTATGCATTTTGGATTCTCAAATTATGTTATTTTGTTAAGTGAGAATAGAATTATTTTGGAAGAATTGACTGCTAAATTTTTTTAGGGGTAATTTGTGATTTTCTTTTAGAATTAAATCAAATTAAATTTTCTTGAATTTAGTCCTCAAATCAAAGAATGGATTTTGTATTCTCAAATTATGTTATTCTATTTAGTGGGAATTGAATTTTTTGGAAAAAATTCAATGCTAAATTTTTTTGGAGGCAACTTGTCATTTTGGAATTAAATCGAATCAAATTCTCTTGAATTTAGGTATAAAATCAGATAACGGATTTTAGATTCTCAAATTAAGCTGTTTTGTTAACTCAAAATTGAATTCTTTAAAAACAATTGAAGGCTAAATTTCTTTAGGGGAAATTTGTGAATTTATTTTAGAATTAAATCAAATCAAATTCACTTAAATTTAGTTTTAACAACAGACAATGTATTTTGGATTCTCAAATTATGTTATTCTGTTAAGTGAGAATTGAATTCATTGGAGAAAATTAAATGTTAATTTTTTTAATCGGTAATTTGTAATTTTCTTTTGAAATTAAATCAAATCAAATTTTCTTGAAGTTAGTGCTAAAATCATACTATAGATTTTGGATTCTCAAATTATGCTATTGTGTAAGTGAGAATTGAATTCTTTTGGAAAATTCGAAAGCTAAATTTTTTAGGGGTAATTTATAATTTTCTTTTGAAATTAAATCGAATCAAAATCTCTTGAATTTACTTCTAAAATCTGACTATTGATTTTGAATTTTCAAATTACGCTATTCTTTTAGTTGAGAATTGAATTGTTTGGAAAAAATTGAGTGCTAAATTTTTTTAGTGTAATTTTCCTTCGGTATTAAATCGAAGCAAATTCTCTCGAATTTAGTTCTAAAATTAGACAATGGATTCTAGATTCTCAAATTATGCTATTATGTTAAGTGATAATTGAATTTTTTGGGAAAAATTAAATGCTGAATTTTTTTAGGGGTAATTTGCTATTTTCTTTTGAAATTAAATCGAATCAAATTCAGTTGAATTTAGTTCTAAAATCAGACAATGGATTTTAGATTCTCCAATTATATTATTTTGTTAAGTGATAATTGAATTCTTTGGAAAAATTTGAATGCTTAATATTTTTAGGGTATATTTGTAATTTTTTTTGGAATTAAATCAAACCAAATTCGCTTAAATTTAGTTCTAAAATCAGAAAAAGGGATTTTGATTCTCAAATTATGTTATTCTATTAAGTGAGAATTGAATTTTTTTGGGAAAAATCAAATGCTAAATTTTTTTAGGGGTAATTTATCATTTTTTAATTAAATCGAATAAAATTCTTTTGAATTTAGTTCTAAAATCAGACAATTGATATTGGATTGTCAAATTAAGCAAGAATTGATTTTTTTTTTTTGGAAAAATTGAATGCTAATTTTTTTTAGGGATAATTTGTAATTTTATTTTGATATTAAATCGAATCAAATTCACATGAATTTAGTTCTAAAATCAGACAATGAAATTTGGATTCTCAAATTATGCTATTCTATTAAGTGAGAATTGAATTCTTATGGAAAAATCAAATCCAAAATTTTTTAGGTGTGATATACCATTTTCTTTTTGAAATTAAATCAAATCAAATTCTCTTGAATTTAGTTCTAAAATCAGACTAAGGATTTTTGGACTCTCAAATTATGTTATTTTGTTAAGTGAAAATTGAATTTTTGAGGAAAATTGAATGTAAAATTTTTTTACGGGAAATTTGTAATTTTCTTTGGGAATTAAATCGAATGAAATTTACTCGAATTTAATTCTAAAATCATACTATGGATTTTGGATTCCCAAATTATGATATTCTGTTAAATGAGAATTGAATTCTTTTGAAAAAATTGAATGCTAAATTCTTTTAGGGGTAATTTGTAATTTTTCTTTAGAGTTAAATCGAATCAAGTTCCCTTGAATTTAGTTCTAAAATCAGACTATAGATTTTGGATTCTCAAATTATGCTATTTTGTTAGGTGAGAATTGAATTCTTTGGAAAAATTGAGTGCTAAATTTTTTTAGGGGTAATTTGTCATTTTCTTTTGGAATTAAATAGAATCAAATTCATTTAAATTTGGTTCTAAAATCCGACAATGATTTTTGGATTCTCAAATTATGCTATTATGTTAAGTGAGAATTGAATTCTTTGAAAAAAATTGAATGCTAAATTTTTTTATGGGTAATTTGTGTTTTTCTTTTGGAATTAAATTGAATCTAATTCTCTTGAATCTATTTCTAAAATCAGACAATAGATTTTGGATTCTCAAATTATATTATTCTGTTAAGTGATAATTGAATCCTTTGGGAAAAATTGAATGCTAAATGTTTTTAGGGGTAATTTGCGATTTTCTTTTGCAATTAAATTTAATCAAGTTCTCTTGAATTTAGTTCTAAAATCAGGCACTGGTTTTTAGATTCTCAAATTATGCTATTTTGTCAAGTGATAATTGAATTCTTGGAAAAAATTGAATGCTAATTTTTTTAGGGGTAATCTGTAATTTTCCTTTGGAATTAAATTGAATCAAATGGGCTTAAATTAGTTCTAAAATCAGACAATTAATTTTGGATTCTCAAATTATGTTATTTTGTTAAGTGAGAATTGATTTTCTTTTTCTAAAAAAATGAATGCTAAATTTTTTTAGGGGTAATTTGTCACTTTCAAATTAAATTTAATAAAATTCTCTTGAATTTATTTCTAAAATCAAATGGACTTTGGATTGTCGGATTGTCAAATTATGCTATTATGTTAAGTGAGAATTGAACTTTTTTGGGATAAATTGAATGCTAAATTTTTTTAGGGGTAATTTGCGATTTTATTTTGGAATTAATTCAAATAAAATTCGCTTGAATTTAGTTTTAAAATTAGACAATGGATTTTGAATTTTTAAATTATGCTATTCTGTTAAATGTGAATTGAATTCTTCGGAGAAAATTGAATGCTAAATTTTTTTGTGTAATTTGTAATTTTCTTTTGGAATTAAATCGAATCAAATTCTTTTTAATTTAGTTCTAAAATCATACTATAAATTTTGGATTCTCAAATTACTGTAACATGTTAAGTGAATTTTGGAATTGAATGCTAAATTTTGTTAGGGGTAATTTGTAATTTTCTTTTAGAATTAAATCAAATAAAATTTTCTTGAATTTAGTCCTCAAATCAATGTATGGAGTTTGTATTCTCAAATTATGCTATTCTATTAATTGAGAATTGAATTTTTTTTTTTTTGAAAAAATTGAAAGCTAAATATTTTTAGGAATAATTTGTCATTTTGGAATTAAATCAAATTAAATTCTCTTGAATTTAGTTCTAAAATTAGACAATGGATTTTGGATTCTCGAATTAAGCTACTATATTATGTGAGAATTGAATTCTTTGGAAAAAATTGAATGCTAAATTGTTTTTAGGATAATTTGTGATTTTCTTTTAGAATTAAATCGAATCAAATTCGCTTGAATTTAGTTCTAAAATCAGACAATGGATTTTGGATTCTCAAATTATGCTATTCTGTTAAGTGAGCATTGAATTCTTTAGAAAAAATTGAATATTAAATTTTTTTAGGGGTAATTTGTAATTTTTTGCTAAAATTAAATCAAATCAAATTTTCTTGAATTTAGTTCTAAAATCAAACTATAGATCTTGGATTCTCAAATTATGTTATTTTGTTAAAAGAGAATTGAATTCTTTTAGAAAAATTGAATGCTAGATTTTTTTAGGGGTAATTTGTAAGTTTCTTTTGGAATTAAATCGAATCAAATTTTGTTGAATTTCATTCTAAAATCAGACTATGGATTTTGGATTCTCAAATTACGCTATAGGTGAGAATTGAATTTTTTGAGAAAAATTATGCTAAATTTTTTTAGTGGTAATTTGTAATTTTCTTTTGGAATTAAATTGAATCAAATTCTCTTGAATTTAGTTCTAAAATAAGACAATAGATTTTGGATTATCAAATTATGCTATTATGTTAAGTGGGAATTGAATTCTTTGGGAAAAATTGAATGCAAAATTTTTTTAGGGGTAATTTGTCATTTTCTTTTGGAATTAAATCGAATCAAATTTTCCTGAATTTAGTTCTAAAATCAGACAATGGATTTTGAATTCTCAAATTATGTTATTATGCTAGGTGATAATTGAATTATTTGGCAAAACTTGAATGCTAAATTTTTTTAGGGGTAATTTATAATTTTCTTTTGAAATTAAATCGAATCAAATTCGCTTAAATTTAGTTCTAAAATCTGGTAATGGATTTTGGATTCTTAAATTATGCTATTCTGTTATGTGAGAATTGAATTTTTTGGAAAAATTGAGGCTAAATTTTTTTGAGGTGTTAATTTGTCATTTTGTAATTAAATCGAATAAAATTCTCTTGAATTTAGTTCTAAAATCAGACAATAAATTCTAGATTCTCAAATTATACTATTATATTAAGTGAAAATTGAATCCTTTTGGAAAATTTGAATGTTAAATTTTTTTTTTATGGGTAATTTGTGATTTTCTTTTGGAATTAAATCGAATTAAATTCACTTGAATTTAGTTCTAAAATCAGACAATGGATTTTGAATTTTCAAATTATGTTATTCTGTAAAGTGAGAATTGAATTTTTTGGAGAAAATTGAATGCAAAATTTTTTAGGGGTAATTTGTCATTTTCTTTTGAAATTAAATCGAATCAAATTCTCTTGAATTTAGTTCTAAAATCAGACTATAGATTTTGGATTCTCAAATTATGATATTTTGTGAAGTGAGAATTGATTTCTTTTGGAAAAATTGAATGCTAAATTTTTTGAGGGCTAATTTGTAATTTTCTTTTTGAATTAAATCGAATCAAATTTTTTTTTTAATTTAGTTCTCAAATCAAAGTATGGAATTATGGATTTTGGATTCCCAAATTATGCTAGTCTATTAAGTGAGAATTGAATTCTTTTGGAAAAATTGAATGTTACATTTTTTTAGGAGTAATTTATAATTTTATTTTTGAATTAAATTGAATCAAATTTTTTAATTTAGTTCTCAAATCAAAGAATGGATTTGGTATTCTCAAATTATGTTATTCTATTAAGTGAGAATTGAATTTTTTGGAAAAAAAATTGAATGCTAATTTTTTTAGGGGGCAGTTTGTAATTTTGTTTTGAAATTAAATCAAATCAAATTCTCTTAAATTTAGTTCTAAAATCAGATTATGGATTTTGAATTTTCAAATTATGTTATTCTGTTAAGTGAAAATTGAATTCATTGGTAAAAATTGAATGCTAAATTTTTTTTATAGATAATTTGTAATTTTCTTTTAGAATTAAATCAAATCAAATTTCCTTCAATTTATTTCTCAAATCAAAGTATGGATTTTAGATTCTCAAATTATGCTATTCTGTTAAGTGAGAATTGATTTTTTTTTTTTTTGAAAAAATTGAATGTTAAACTTTTTTAAGGGTAATTTGCAATTTTCTTTTGGAATTAAATAAAATCAAATTTTCTTGACTTTAATTCTACAATCAGACTATGCATTTTGGATACGGGAAAATAATATTTTTAAAACTGTAGGAAATGAAATGTAAGAGAAACATGTGAATATTGAAAAGTAGAGTTATATTTATAAATATTTTTTCTTAAATATAATAAATTTTAAAGTAACTCACTACGAGATTAGTCAAGAAATAATATTAAAAATAACTATCTAAATTCTTATTAGTTATACAAATTAAATGAGATAGATAATAGTTAATCAAATATTTAAAAAATAAATATTAATTTTCTACAAATTTTATAATTAAAATTAATAATAGAAAAAAATATCTTTAAAAAAATATTTGTAAAGTTAAAGCGCATTTCTTAAATTTTCAAAATTATAGAAATTTGTTCAAAACGTTTTGAATATGTTTCAATAAGTATCCTGAAAAAACAAATATTTTTGAAACATAAAAACACTTTTTTTCAAGAGTTTAAATGGTATGTATCACCATTAAAAAAAAAAAATCGTGAATCACAACATGACAAAGTGGGAATCCCTCTCGGGAAAATCAATTACATGCGCTCGTACAACGTTACGGGCCCCCCTAATGGAAGGGAATTATAGGACAAGTCAAAAATTACATTTGCAATTATATGAAATGTCTATGCTTGAATATGATAACAATGAAAAAATGTACAACATGACTGATCCACCAGAGATGGATTGCTGGCACGAATCATACAGTTGCAACAGCTAAGCAAGCAGTTGATCTCCTGCGTTTTGCACCCCAGCAGCATAGGTTCAACTTTACTATCTTCCTTTTGGTTCCAAGATAACCGTGACAATTCGGAGCGCCACACTGGCACTTCACCTCTGTTCCAAATTGTACAAATCTACAGAGCCAAACACATGAAGGTTGAGCTTGCATTGCAATTTCAACTCTTATTTACATCTAGCAATTATGATATTCATTAATTAAAATACAAAATTTAATTTCACTTTGTGCCTTTGTGTCTCAAAGAGACAAATGTGTATTAGATTTGCGCAACTTAAAATTCACACCAATAAGTGACTCCACGCAGAACTATTGTAATGGCAATTGAAATGTCACAGCTACACCAGCTGATGGTGTTACCTGCAATACTATGATTTCTGCAAAATCAGTGCACCTTAATGAACTATATATCTCAAATATATTTCCGGCTATAGTTTGTTAATAGATGATTCAACATCAAAAATGTTAAAGATGGCTTCAGCAACAAACTGAAACATTTATTCTAAATTTACGGAAGAGCATTTCTTCAGAACATGACAAGGAATGAAGTAAATATAAGCAAAATTAAAAACCAAAGCAAACCAAGCCTGCAATTCTGCTAGAGTTGCACAAGTAATTATCTCCAGGAACCTAACACTTAAATACCCAAACAAGGCTCATTAATCTTAAGGGTGACATTCTAAACCGTTATGAAAAAATATAGATGCAAGGAAAGCATTAAAGAGGTCCATTGGTTAAAGACTAGGAAACTCCATTGTTGAGGTCCTACGTTCAAACTACCAGGATCCACTGAGGATTTATAAGATGGGCATCCCATTATATAGCTCAACCATTGAATGGGGAGAGATGTCATAATGTCATTAAATCTTCTTGATTTTTCTGTTTAATTTTTTTCTCCATTTATGAAGCACATGTACCAAGAAATACTTCATGAAGCAATAGGAGAAAATTTAGTTGAAAACAAATAAGTATACTAAATAAACAATGAACTCAACTTTGCCTTGCTCATTATAGTTCAGTAGGTAGACTATCATCTTCAGGGCCTAACTTTCATGGAATAGTTGTGATACTATATCAAAATAGCATCCAATAACATGGGAATCACAATAATTCTAGCAAATTATATATCAAGAAAAAAAAAAAAAGACAAAAGGTGAGAGAGCAAAGTATGTGCATGATTTGACAGGATTTTCTTAAAATGTCCATCGAGATCAGTTTGCTTTCCTTATTCAATTTTCAGTTGATACTAAATCTTCTTTTTTTTTTCAGTATGCTACAATAAGGAATTTAAGATGGACGGAATGGATTGGAAAGATCAAAGTGATGCTTGTGACATTGCGAAGATATGTCATTTGTGCTACATTACACAAAGAATAACTATTATCATTTTTTTGTCACAAATAATTGTTCAGTGATTCAAATCTGAAAAATGACAAAGCATACAGCAAAGGCCACATATTTTATACCTGTAATCATATGTCAATGGGTCCCCAACTTTTATTGAACGAGCAGCAAAAACACCCACTCGTGTCTCTCCCTCAACCTGCCTAAGTAGTACCAGAATGAAATGGTTATAAGTTGAAGTCATGTGTTAGTGGAGAAATTTCTTCAACAGAACTAGATACACCTATAGAATAGGCATATTCCAGATATAATCAACACAGAGCAACAGATGAGATTGCATCCAGGTGCCCAATTATAGAATCTACAAAGGTACTTCTCAGAAAAGTAGTTTTCAACCTGAATGCAAAACAAACTACACAACAGGCTAAGCATTGCTTGAATTGTGAGTTCCTAAGGCAACGTCAAATTTAAAAAGCTTAAACAAGCATAATCACAGGTGAATCCTTAGTAGATTTCAAAGGAACCGCAGCCTTTTAAGAGGAAAAGAGTTAAAGGATGTAGGCATTTACACCAATCTTCATTAGGTAGAATAGTTCAGGTCTATATATGTCCAACTGTTGTGCAACTCCTCTTTTTGTTATTGGAAAATTTATACAGAAATAATGAAATTATAGAATAGCAAAGGTACTGACCACTTTTCCAGGATGCAGTTAGGATCACAACTGTGATTTAGAAAGCGAGATGTGTTCCCCTTAAATGTTGCATCGATTGTGAAGTCTTTGCGAATTTCACACATGTAAAAGTTCTGCACACCCTTGTATTTCATGTCCCAAAGCCTTTGTTCACAGAGATTATCATCAATCACTGAAACAGATACAACAAACACTTTTTACAGATTTCAATTGAAAGAGTGCAAATATAATGATAATGGCGATGAAAAAAATGACATAATTCCAACATAGTCCTCAATTTGACTAAAACAGAATGCAGATGAAAAAAATTATTATAAAATGCTAAAGAGAGCACTCTTTGAATTTTGAGATATCATGATCTAGAAGGTTTTGTGGGGCAGAGAAGGATTAGCATGGAAAGAAATAAGTTACCACAACCAGCAAGACCTTTACGATCTGTAGGACAAGCACTTTGCTATTAGGAATGTGACAATCAGAACTACGACTTGAAAAATTAATGTTTCATCTAACTTAATCCTCACTAAATTTCAAGAAGAGATAAATATGAAGATAATGACACTATCTAATTTAGATTAAGGAAAAGTGGTCTCAATTATATTGTTAATGACAACAAAGAAAGTCCAATAAACCCATGGATCAAGTTCAGTGCCAACCACATTGTTGTCAAAATTTTGATTGTTTAATTACTCCCAAAATAAAAAATAATAAACCAAAAGCAAAGCAACAATCAATAACATAATAATCATATATAAACAATAACGAGGTAGACAAAACCTGTTAAGTAACAGCTGCTATATTACATCGTTTGCTGATAGATAGTCAAACAGGAATTGGTAGTAAAAAAGTGTGAAATTTTACAATAATAGTTGCCAAGTTGACAATAAAAAAATAACGAAGGCATGATTCAATATATATGATATAAGAGAACCAGCAAATAAACACACCTTCCCCAATATACTCGATTATAAAATCTCCTTTCCTTATTGGTTCAACTGCTTCCACTCCCCAACCACAAAATTCAGTCTGAAAAGGAAAATAAAAATAAACTATCAAGTTACCATCTGTAATTGTCACAGAATTATTGAGCTAAAACATTTAACCAAGACCAAATAATCTGTTAACAAAATACAAAATGAATGATAAGCATTCAGCGCTCCAAATGCGAAAGTTCTCACCTTGACAATTTTTATCTTCTTCTCCTTGCGAAATGGCCTGTTGGTGCAATTTTCAGGGCAATGGCAAGCCTTTGAGCAGCTTATGCATTGAACCCTAGTAGATGATTTATTCAGGTTACAACCCTATTAAATAATGATCCAAGATGCTATAAAACTGAAGTAACTACAACTTGTAAGGAATAATCGTTGCTACTGATGCAAAATATGATTTCACTTCTGAATACTGACTGCAGATGTTCATCAAGAATTTGCAAAGGCTAATTTTTTAAAACAGTCGGCAAGCAAAGGTGATGAGCCTATATATGGAAGAAGAATTTAAACAGACAGCAAGACCCTCTACTATAAATCGAGCAATGGTGGCCACAAGTATGCTAGACCTATTTGCAAGAAAGAAAACAATCAGATAAAGCAGAGATGCATTTGAGTGACCAAATATAACATACAAATCTATGGTTCACGTCTGCAGATAACACAGATAGCAGTAGGAAAGCAAACTGCAATGAAAGCCACCATACGTTTTTGCTTATAAAAACAACTAATCCATAGTTCCAACTGAGTATACTCCATTATATTTGATCAAGAGCAATTCTAAAATGTTAGGGCAAGAAACTCTAATTTGGACAAACAAGAATGCCATCCTTGCGTCTGATAAAAATTAGCATAGCTAGTTTTGCAAAGAAACCTTATTCAAACTTGAAAAAGACAAATTTGAAGAAAATGACAATACTAAAATAGTGAAAAGACAGTGAGATCTTGCCAAATATGTATGTTTAGTAAACTCATTACTTTTTGTAACAAATAAAGCCTTGGAATCTTTTGGGTAATACCTGCAGACACAATCTTCACAGCACGTAGAGCTGCAGTTTGTGCATCCAACATCATTGTCAGCAACATCACGCTTCTTCTTGACTAGATAAACATCTAAGTTCAATTAAGGCATGTTCCACTTCTGAATGTATAATTGGGATAACCATATAAGAGAAGATGAAAAATAAAAAAAGTTTATTACTGAAAATGGCAAGTCAGTTATCTCAACAAACCACCGTTATCAGCAGTGCAGTGAGGTGAGATGAATAATATATGGAAGTATACATGGATATATGTATACAAGCACACATAGGATACTCCGTCTAATGTGCACATAAGGAGGTGGCTCTAGTTTATTGTCCATCAAGTCTTTCCAAGTTAAGTCAATCTTGAACTCCTCATCAACATAAGGTAGAGGTAAGCGGCAAAATACCTCCTGAAATAAAGAAATGTGAAAGGTTAGATTGCTGGATATAATAAAATAAAAAAAAAATTCAACATCTATGTTGCTTTAGACATAGCCATATTTTCCCTTAATCCAATCGTGTACAAATGATATATCTAGGCATGGGATTATATTAGGGTAAAGGACTTCTATAATAAAATAGCAAATATGATGGCATATATAACAGTTTATTTATATTTGAAACAGTGAGAAAAAGATCGAAGGTTAGTTTAGTTGATTAAATTGGTTTTGTTAGAGTTCTTATATAATGTATTGCTAAGCATGAATCCTTTAGATTCTAGAAATTAACTTACATATTTTGCTGACTAAACCTCCAACCTGGATCGTAAACTAGTTATGTGATAATTTTTGTCAAAAGTGGATTGTCAACCTTTTGCGCTAAGTTAGCCAAAGATGTCTATGATTGACCAGATCCCAACATAAGAATGATTACATCAAAGTTGTGAAGGCAAAGAGAACAAAAGATAAAATAAATTGTAAAACTAATTTAGTATCAGGACAGCTAATTGAAATTTGGTCTCTAAAGAGAACATAATACAGGAAATGAACCATAAAACTTAGTTGAACTATATCAGGCTATGGTTTATTTAAGTGTACTAAGTTGCATATTTTATGCTACATAGATTTGTTATTTTCCCTATATGTTTTAGGATCAGGCAATCAGCCCCATCCAACCTATGAAATTACAAGGATAAAAATGAACCAAGCTTTATTGTTTTTCCTTTTTCCATATATTCCTTCAAATAAAAGTGACACAGGAACTCTTGTTATAAAGTATCTATTCAACTAATCACAAGCAGTTTTAGGTTCTTCCTAAAAAAAACTAACATCTACTTAAGTTCCTTTATCAGGCTCATTGCTCAACACTCTGACCTTGCTTATTCCAATAACCTCTGATCTGACAATGTCCCAATTAACTTTGAGACATGCAATATCCATGCATCTATGCAACATATATGTTGAAGAATGCAGATAAATATTTTGTGAAAAACCTGACCTCTACATCACAAGTTGGACCCATATGCTGTTCATTCAACAAATACATCAGTCCTGTCAGCCAGCCTAATCAATAAAAAATGAGAATAAAGAAATAATACCTCAATCAAAAAAAGAAATGTTAAAACATAGTGAAAATTACTAATTAAGTCACTATTAAGGCGCCTTGTTCAAATCTCACGGGTCATGACCTCAGGATCAGTTAACTTGTCCTTTACAACAAAAAAAACAATAAATCTCAAATTATCAGCATTTTAATTTACTTACTAACAGGGACGAATACCTGTATATTAAACTATGAAAATGAATATAATCATTAACCAAAAAACTTCTTGGTTTTGGCCAAAACTCAAAGAGTGTAAGAATATATAAAGGTGCTGAAGAATTAGCTTTAACTGACAGCTTATCTAATAAAAAAACTTGAAGCCAAACCATTATAAAATGGTCAAACACCGCTGCTTTTAAATTACTAATACGTACTTTGCCAAATGTAAAAAGAGCTAATTTTTTTGTTTTGCCTCTCCTCAAAGAGGGATGGCAGAGATTAGATGAGGGTGATTTCCACGAAGTTGAACCCTATTTCTAACCAAAAGAAAAATGTTATCAAAGAAGCTCAAAGAAACTTATGGTATACTAAAAAGTACAGATAATTGAACTGAAGAACAGTTTCGTGCAATGATTTAAAAACTTCTAATTTAGACATTATATATGTGTTACTGGATGTAGCCTGATTCATTTGTTCTAAAGAGAACCAAAAGCAAGGTAAGATGGAGCTAGGCTCAAGGAAGCTTTTTTAAGGAAGTAGTTTTCAACCTAAATATCAAATAGAATATTTTTGGACTTTAGAAGTCAATCTTTCAAATTCCAGAACTGAGACAAATATTTTAAGTGCCAAACAAAGTGTCGACCAACATAAACAAAAAGTTTCATCCTATTTATATTATTCACCCAATGCCAAGAGACTGAGAAAAATTGTGAGAATCATTAATAGTAGTTCCAATAAGTGGTCATCATCAAATGGATTATAGTAGTGGTTCAATGGTTGTATATCTTTATTATCAAAAACAATAAATGTAATTCAAAGATTATATGTACCAAAAAGAAAGAAAAAAATCATAGCTAATGAAGGAAAGAAGAGATTGACCTCCTTATCCAGCCACCAATTAGTTGGATGCCTCCAACAAATTGCTCGTCCTTGTGTGTCTATCAAATGAATCACTTTATCTGGCCATGGACCACATTTATCATGTGCTGCCATTGAGCATCGCACACACCGCCAATGGAACTTTTGTTTGCAAATGAAGCATGCCTGTTTGCCAGCAATATGCCACACATGCAATAGAATGAGTAATGCCAACTATTAAGTAAATGAAGATATCTATTTTGCAACAAAAAGATTCATGATGCACTAATATCAAAACAATTTTAATGCAACCAACTGGGAAGTGAAAGTTAACAATTGACATCTGCAGAATTTTGAATCAAACTTGGGAAAATACAAACACCTAAAGAGAAATGAGAGCAGACAAAGACATGGAAAAAAAATTGAGAGAATTGTCCAGCAGTAAAATATGAAATGTACTTAAATGCAACACAAAGAAAAACTCAGTTCATATATTATGCAGATATTAAACATTAATAACCAGCATCAATGCATTTACAAGACTAGATGATTAGGCTTGCACACAATGAACAAAGCACCATGTTTCAGCATAACTTTCTTAGCACATGTTAAAAGCAATCTTGCATGCTTTGTAGAGACAGAAGAACATAAAACATGGTGGGAGTGCCTATACTTTATTTTTTCCATATTTTTCATTTTGGAGGTTGTGGGGGGGAATTGCCATGTAGAAGCAAACTAATATAACAAAAAAAGTAAGAAATCTTAAACATTGAAGGAATCAATAGTGTAACTCATTCAATCTTACATGTTGTGGACACTTAAATTTTTTTGGATTTAAGAGACGAAGCTTCTCCTTTGCACATGTTAAATGATAAACTGTGTCACAATTGCGAACAGAGCATAAGACCTCTTCCCCAGGGAAGATAAAGCTATAGCAAAGAAGACATTCAACCTGCAGTGGGTACAAAAAGGCATCAATGCACTGCCTGTCACAAGTAAACAGAAAAGCTGAAAAACACACAATGAAAGGTCTAATTTTAAATAGAAGTCAGTCACCATAAAGAAAATGATCATGAACAAATCTGAACAGATACACATGACATATTCTGTGTACAATTCACTGATTTAATGCACTCGACCATTGACTAATTTTATGCCTTTGCAGAATGATGATGCATGCATCAAGCAATAACTCAACATAAAATGAAATTCTTCTATTAGACTTCTTTTTTTCAGATTTTCATCAAGCACACTAAATGTGTAGAAAGCAAGGACTAGTGCTAGTATTCCTTGAACATAGAGGAAAAAAAGTCCACTATCCAATAGATAGCCACAAATTAAAAGATAGAAAAATGTTTAATCTCCAAAGATGTAAATATTCTACTGCTGCCTTTCTTCCAGGCATGCTATCACATTTGAATATAGAAATCCTCTGCATTTCTAAATTCATTTAGTTGCTATCTTTCACACAGTAGGCAGAAAAATGAATAGTAGACTTGGCTGTCTGGCGCAACCTGCCCATCATCTGCTGAAGCTCTATCTTTCAGCAATCAGAATCATCTTCCTCAAAAATCAACTTATGCATCCAATGCTTCTGCTTAGCCTATCCTCAAATTCCAACAACTGCACCATCAATCCACTCCAAGTACCAATCTGCCATCACCACTTTTGGACCCTAATTCGAAAGCTTATTGTAAAATGAAAATCAGTCCCAAAGTTTCATAGAAACTGCCTTCAGAGTGACAATACTTGGGACATTGAACTAGCACACTGCATGAATATACACCAACTCATAATATTGCTGACTAATGTTCCTGCAAAAATCTGCGGACACAAAGAGCAAGCTACCTAATAGATATGCCAAATGCCAGTATACGTGCAACCACTTTTTATCACATTTGATACCAAAAGAAGCGAAAAAATAAGAAGGAACCAAACTTCGCCAAGAAAGACGCGAAATTAGCAACTCCTAAAGGCACATCGACCACTAAATAAACCGTCAACAAACCAAGATTAATAATTCCACCTTTCTATCATTTCCAGAAAAACAAAAATCAAATATGGGGGGAAAAAAGAAGAAAAGAAAAAGCTGAAGATGAAGTCATTACAATTTTCTTTGAGGCAACAAGAAAAGGAAGGAAGCAGCGAGACTGCGAGACACCCGAATCCATCTTCTTCTGAACCCAAGCCCTAACCAAATCGTCCATAGATTTACCATTATGCCCTTTCTTGGCTCCTCCAGGCCCACGGCTCCGCCTCAAAACCCTAATTGAGTGGCCATTATTACCATTGCAGACAGGAAAGCGGTCCCAATTGCAGTCTTTGACTATGGTTTTGACAGAGGCAGAAGTTGAATCTGATTGGATATTATCAGAAGGCGGAGGAGGAGAGAGAGGCTTGATAGTAGGGCAGCGCGTGAGGGCAAAATGAGAGATATTGCCTAGGTCTGGCATTTGATTTTGCACTTGCGAATGGACTGATCAGAAAGTGGAAGGGCCTTTTTTTTTTTTTTCTCTAGAGGGAGAGCTTTGGGCGGGAATGTGAGATTTTGGAGTTGGGTGGAATGACAGAAAAGTTGTTGAATTTATTAGCAAACTACGAAATTATCATTAGCCGTTGGAGCGTAGCGAAGAAGTGATGTTGGGAAACACGTGGCTAAAACTTTGACTTTGTGTCAGTGGAGGGTTGTTTGGATGTGCTCGTATATACTTCGAATTGTCTCTTTGCTTTGTAAAATTGCTTTTCTTTTTTTCTTTGAAAGTAGAGTTCAATTCTTCCATTGTATTTGGATTAAGGGTTTAGAAGTGAATGAAATGAAGTAAACTGATTTATAAAATAATTTCTATATTTAGATGAGAGGTGTTGGAGTGACATAAACTGATTTCTAAAAATTTGTTAAACTCGTTTAAACTCATCTCAATCCGTATATTGAAACACTTCAAATCGAAGTGTTTTCATAAGTTTAACACTTCAAATCATTTTTTTTATTTTTATTATTTTAAATACAAATATAATTTTATATTTTTTTTCTAAATCAAACTCATCTATTTCATTCTATTATTAACTCTTTCAACCTTTTATAAACTTGCAATTCAAACAAAGTGTTAAGTAGCTGAGGTAGCTTGCAGGGGCACCCTCCCAAACTTTTAAAATTAATCAATTATATTCATATATTTTGTATAAATTTTGAAAAAAAAAAACATATTGAGGCCCTCAAAATTTTATAATTTATCAATTTCATTCACAAAAATCGTATAATATATATATGACTTTCAAAGTTTTACATAAAATTTCTAAAATTATGTATTGGTCCCTTTAAAATGATAAAAAAAAATACATATATTGTCTATAAATTATGTACTATATTTTTAAAATATTTTTACTCTTTTTTTTATTTTGACTCTCCAAATTTGAAATTTTGATTCTGTCCCTAACAGTATGTCCTTGATATATACACTATTAACGTGTGTTTTGTGCAATTCTAACTTAAATTTTATATATTTATAAACAACTTTTTTATATTTTGCAAGTAAATTTTTATATGTGGAATACCATAAAATAAAAATATAATTTATTTGAAATAAAAATGAATTTTGTATTTAGTTTAATTATAAAATTTCAATAAAATATTTTATTTTATAAAAAAATTTTGTATTATTTTTTAAAAAAATTGTAAATGTAAAAATATAAGAAAAAAAAGGAAACTGATATAGAATAGAAAGAGGATAAAGAAAGGGGAATGAGGAAAAAAAATAAAGGAGGAATGAAAAAAGAAAAATAAAAAAAAGTTAAAAAATATTTTAAATGAAGATATTTTTATCATAACAAAAAAAAATTATAACTTTGAAATTCATTTATAAATTATATCAAATTTGATATAATTTGATTTAATTATAATTCTAAATATTTAATGAGATAAAATTTCAAATAAATTTTCATTTATATCAAATGCAGTGATTTTGTAAATAAATTCCATAAAATTATAGAATTCATTTATGCCAAACACAATGTAAATATTGAACTAATTTTATGATCATCTATTCATTTTTATAATTAATGAAAAAATCTATTATTAATTTAACTCTACTTAATGCTTAAATTGTCCTCTGACATATAAAATAACAATGCAAAATTCATTCTTCTAAATATTTTGTTCCATTGTAATTTAAATTTTATTTTATTTATAAATAAATTTTTTATAAAATTTATTTACAAATGAATTTTTATATTTTGTATATTATAAGATAAAAATAAAAACTATTTAAAATATTTCTAAAATATCCATAATTAAATATTTAAAATATTTTTAGCAAAATATCTACAATTAAGTGTCATATTTTGACTCCATATTTGTGACAAAACTGGTTATGATAAATAGGGGTGAGCATGAGATTCAGAGATTCTCAAATTGAACCAAACTAGAATAAAAAATTCTCGACGTGAATAATTTAACCGAACTGTATCAATTTTTTTTAAACGGGATGGTACTGGATAATTTATATTATCCGTACAAATAGTATTATAACCGTCCTGTATCGAAAAAATAGAACTGAACAGTAGTTATATATATATATATATATATAAGTATTTTAATTATTAGTCTTACTAATTAACTCACTCAATTAGTATATATTATTAATAATTAGATTTTTATTAATTATTAATTATAAATTAGCAATAAATATTAAAAAATTTAATTTAATATTTAATGTATAAATTATTAATTATAATTTATTAAGTTATCACTTATTTATTTTAGTCTTGAATGTGAAAAATATAAAACATATTTTATTTTAGTTCATAAATATTAAAAATATAAAGTTTAATTTATAATAACTTGAAATAACCGAATACTCGAACTGATACAGAACCGAACTTAATCGTCTTAAAATAACTAAAAAATCGAACTGAATTGTCCCGATTATATAAGGAACTAAACCAAACTAGACTGAAAATTTAAGATGATATCGATTCTCTATTTTTAGAATCTCTAAAATTTTAATTTAATTTTAAATATTTTAAATCTTCAAATTGAACCGAACTGTACTCTATCCAAATGACAAACGCTAAGCAACAGAGAAAACAGAGGAAGAGATTCACGAGGCATGGTGATGGCTACTTCTAATTTGTTTATTGGAGAAAGAATTTTAGGGTTTATTTAGCTTTTTTTTTTAGTTATAAAAATATTGATCTGCATTTAGGTGTAATTTCTAACAGCTTTAAACGTTGAAATAACTTTTTTGATATCATCATCGTATTTGAACGACTTTTGCGCAATAATTTTTCATTTAAGTATCTTTTTACTCTTAGAGTAGAAATTGAGGAATGATAGATGAAATTACTCTAAACTAATATATTCTAAAACATTTCATAGAATCTTAGTACAAAAAAATCCAAATCTCGATAAAATATAGAATATTAAAAAATAAAATAGATAAAAATAAACAAAATTAGTACTTCATTAAGTGTGTAAATTAGTTGACATGAAGTTATTTTGATTTAATTAGAGATTTTGAATTCAAACTTTAAATATATAATTACATTAAAACTCGATAGAGAATACTTACTTCTCTTTATAGGGTCCTACTTGAATTAATCTCATGCGGGAAAAATATGAGGATATCAAAAAATCAGTACAGACAACAATTCAAATTTATCA
>CATIWR010055412.1:0-33878 GCA_949677035.1 Omphalea diandra | reverse complement strand
ATATATATATATATATATATATATATATATATATATATATATATTTGACATAAAAAAATGTAAATATTTAAAAATTTTATTTTTTTATATCAAATCAAACCAAATTATTAAGACAATTTGATTTGATTTGATTTAATTTTATAGATTTAGGATTGAGATTTTTTTATATTTGAATAAATATGACTGATCATATTTATAAAATTTAAACTACTAAATTCAAAATTAGTATTACAATTTATCTTTGATAAGTAATGTTATTAGAATTTATTTTTTTTTAATAAAATGTTAACAATATATATTAAAACAAATGATGCAAATCAAGTAAGTATGCCCAACCATACTATCCAAACATCATCCTAGACCAAAATCCTAGATCAAATAGTGTTCACTCGTTCATTATAGCAATAATGCATGCTCATGGTAATTATGTAATGGAAAAAGTTCTTTTTCTTAAAAAAAAAAAAAAAAGTAATGGAAAATGTTTCTTGTTACGCCTCGCGCTTCTAATTGGTGAGGCAATTAAAATTATATTAGTAATGCACTATAATAATAAATTTTAAATAATTTTATTTTATTTTTATTAAATAATCAGTTAACTAATTAAATGATTAATTATTATTTTATAAAATTATTATCAAATAAATAAAGTAGCAAAATAAATTTTATAATTATGTACAAAAGTAATTATAATAAAAAATTTAATTCATATATTTTATCTTATATAGCACAATTTCAAGAAAAAATATTAAATTTGAATGATGTAATTTCTAATAATCAATAAAATAAATAATATTTCATATCTTCAATTTTGTGTAACATGATTTTAAGAAAACATTTATTAAACTTGAATGAAATAATTTTTGATAATCTTTTATGTTATCGTTAGCTTTTATATACTTAAAATTTTAAATAATAAATGAAATTAATTTAAATTTTAGTTTCATATTTAAATAAATTTTTACCTTTATTTTTCTAATTTATTGTTTAAAAATTATTTGGAATTTTTACTTTTGAATTTTTCTAAATTTTTATTCAAAATATTTTTTATATGATCTTATCTTCCTATTAAAATTTTTACTATTTATATATTTTAATTTTATATTTAGAAATTCTTTTTTATATGACAATTAATTTTTCTAGCTTTCTATCTAGATTTTTTTAATATGATAAGTTTCTATTATATAACATAAAATAATGGCATGTGACTAATATACACAATTATTTGAAAAATGATAAATAATTATTTAAAACTAATTCAAAGATTGAAATTAATAATATATTGATTTATTTTATTTATAAATTTATGTGAAATTTGATCAAATAATTTTTTATTTTTATTAATTATATTAAATGTTATACTTTAATTATTATATATATATATATATATATAATTTAGAGTAATCAAATACAATCTTAAATACTATTAAAAACATTTTTAATTGTTTAAAATATTATTACACAATTATAAAAAATGATAAAAATAATATAAAATTTAATATAATTAATAATGAATAATTATTTCAATTTCAAACTAAGTTTAAAAAAGTATTTACTATTTGTCAAATAATTATATTAGCAACATAATAATTTTGACAAGTGATAATCTAATATGTTTTATTTTGCCATGTGAATAAGTAACTTAATAGTTATTCAATATATATAATTAGTTTTAACCTTAAACTTAGTTTTAAAGGAGTATTTATCATTTGTCATCTAACTGTACTAATACTATAATATTTTTGATAAGCAATAATCTAATATATGGATGAGTAAGCTAATAATAGTTTCTCCAATTAATGAAAAAAGTTATATAAAGTTTAATAATATAAGAAATTATTCATGTAAAAATAATTTAAAGTTTAAAATATAATATTTTCACATAAAATAATTTTAAAAGTTTAATAAAATGGATAATTTTGCTCATAAAAATAATTTTAAAATTTAATAATATAAGAAAAATTTCACATTCATAATAATCAATATTTAATTTCCTATATAATAAGAAAAATAAAAAATAAAAAATATCAAGAAAAGAAAAAGTGAAACTATTGATTTTCTTATTTTCATAAGAAATTATATTATTATTAAATTTATTATATTATAATTTCTATTATTTTATTTATTTGATATTTATAGAATAACATATTACAAATTAATAACAAATTTTTGTAATTAATTTTGATTTCAAACTCAATTTTAAAAGAGTGATTACAATTTATTAAGTAATTATATTAGCAAAATGATATTTTTAATAAGTGGTAATATAATAAGTTTTCATTTTGACATATGACCAGTAAATTAATAACCAAGAATTTAATTCTTTCAATTAGATAAAAAAAAAATATAACAATTTAATAATATAGAGAATTCTTAATATAAACATAATTTAGAAAATTTAAAAATTAGAAAATTCTTCATATAATAATTAATATTTAATTTCCCACATAATAACAAATAATTTAAAAAACTAGCCAATAAAAAGATAAAACTTCAAATTTTTTAGTTTTATCAAAATTAAATTATTATTAAAATTTATCAAACTAATTTAATTATAATTTATATTATTTTATTTACTCAATAATAATTTTATAAAATAATAATATATTTTATAATAATTAAATTTTAATTATTATTGATATAATCATTTTAATTAATTAATTATTTGATAAAATAAATATTTTATTTATTTAACATTTTCATTATAATCATATAGTGTAACAGTTTTCTCAAATAGCCAAAAGTTATATAAATTTTAATTATATAAGATGCTTTTCATGTAAAAATGTTATATAAAGTTTAATAATTTAAGAAATTCTTCACATTTATAATATTCGGTATTTAGTTTTTTGTATTATAAGAAAAATAGAAAAATAAAAAGGTCAATAAAATAAAAAGTAAAATTATAAATTATTATTTTTATAACAAAAAATCAAATTATTGTTAAAACTTATTACATTAATTTAATTATAACTATTACTATATTTTATTATTTTATACTTGACTATAACATTTATAATATAATAATATATTAATTTTTACCATTCAATAATTAACTAATTATTTAATAAAAATAAATATCAAAATTTTTTAAAAATTAGTATTATAATTATTCTGGATAATGCATGAATTTGTACCTAATATATAATTAATTGTGATTTCAAACTTAATTTTAACTGAGTTTTTATAATTTGTCAAATAATTATATTATTAATAATAAAATATTGTTTATAAGTGACAATTTAACATATTTTTATTTTATCATTTAACAAGTATACTAATAATTAAATACTTAATTTTCTCACTTAATTAAAAGTAAATATAGAAATTTTAATAATATATAAAATTTCTTTACATAAAGACAATTTAGAAAGTTTAATAATATAAAAAATTATTCGCATAAAAATAATTTAAAAAATATAATAAAATAAAAATCTTTTACATAAAAATAATTTAAAACTTTTTTCATAAAAATAATAAAGATTCTCGACATTCATAGAAATCAATATTTACTTTTATATAAAAAAATATAAGTCAATAAAAGAAAAAGTAAAATTATAATTTTTCATTTTTTGCGAAGAATATAATAATAAATTAAAATTATTATTTAAGTATTAATTTTTAATCATTCAATTAATTAACTCACTATTTCATAGAATAAAATTTATTATTATAATTATATTGCTTAACATATAAATTCTTGATCAATTAAATATACAACTATAAAATATATAATAAAATTCAGTACGAAATTTTAAAAAGAAGAATCAAACTTGTCGCGCTTTTAGGTGATGGATGCAGCTGTCCAAACGCGTTGTCTCTTACCCTACACAAACGAAAACCCTTAGGAAGGGAACCGTACCTAAAATGATAGGGTTTATTAGGTCATGTGGCACTCACATGTATTATTATTTCTTTCGCTCGCAGTATAACTACCATACCTAATCCACACTACATATATTTTAGATACAGTACTGGATATTTATAAATATTAATTGCATGGCTAACACATAACAATAAATTTTCTTTTATTTTTTTCTCAATTATTACCCAAATTAGTTTAATGCTATTATACTTGTATCAAAATTAAATTAATAATTAACTGATATACAACCAAAATGGGCAAGAACCTGCAAACCAACAAACCAATTACAGCAAAATAAATTTCTAAACAAATCTATATCAAAACAAGATTATGTAAATTTTCTTTTGAGGTTTTTCTTTTATCTCTTGACCTAGGTCCATGGCTCTAGGGTTTTGATGATATTCTCATGGAAGTTTTTGCTTTTCTTTGCCTCTCTTCCTTTTAACCTTGAGAGATCTCTAAGTGCATTTAACGTATGGCTTTGAATTGAAATTTTTGTGGAATAGGCTTAAGTTAATTGATGGATAAGAAGTAGGCTGAGTTCATTTTGATGTTTTAGAAAACACTATGATTGGACTAAATTATCAGTTTAAAAAAAAAAAATTAAAGGACAAGAAGCAGAGCCGGAAAATGAAAAACAAATTAAATTGGATTGAAAAATCGATCTAATTCAATTCGGTTATTCAATTTTAATTGGTTTGCTTTGGTACAATTCAATTCATTTCAACATCTGTTCTAAATTTAAAAAAAAAAATCATATTCAAATAAATTGAAATCTCCCTCTTAAAAAAATATATTATTATTTTATCCCACAAGAATTAAATTAATGCAATATATTAAATTGATATTAGTATACTAATAATATATTTGTAAATTATATATAAATAAAACATAATAAGATATATAGTTAAACTATATCTTGTATATATGTAGTTAGATTATATATTGCATATTTGATTATAACTATATATACTTATAATTATATGGTATATGATATATTTATAATACATGATTTACTCATAAATGTAATAGTATTATAATTAATGCTAATATTATACATAATAAATTATATAATTTGATAATACATAATTAATATATATTATTTGAATAAATATATTATTAATAAAATACTTAATCTCTCTCTCTCTCTCTCTCTCTCTCTCTCTCTTTATATATATATATATATATATATATAGATTTAGTTCTTGGTCTAGTTATTAACAAAGAATCGGTCTTGTCTCATAAAATTTTTTCGATTCAATTTCAGTCTGAACTTCGAAAAAATTTCAATTATTTTACATTTAGTATCAATATTAGTTCAATTCTTCGATTCGATTTAGTTACTCTAAGAACCATACTCAACTAATAAGAAAGGCAATGGATTTGGGGAGAGTGATGAAAGGGATGGATCTAAGTTTTTCTATTAGGTAAGATATTTTTTATGAGGCTATAAATGTTCAAACAATGACAATGACTTTATTGAATGGGGAAGTTCTAAGTGGATTATCATGGTCATGGAGACAAACTAAGGGATTCATAATGAAGGGGGAAGTTCTAAGTGGCTTGTTTTCCAATTTGAGTCTCAGAATGATATGAGTTTGGGACCTTTTGCACTTCAATAAAAATCTTATCATACTAAGCGAGATAACAAGAGATGACCAAGCTTTTAAGGTTGTTTTGAATTGGTTCCTTCTTAAATACAAGTTTATAACTTGCCTTTAATTGGCAAAATAATAATTGTTTCCTGAGTGGTGTCGAAAATGGGTACAATGGTAAAGATTATTCATTCTCCTATTTTGGCATCATCATGTTGGATAATCATTAATATGCAAAAACCTTCGCATCGGGGTTCCATGGTGTTCAATGGGACCAGGGAGAAGATGTGGGTTTTCATTCATTATAACTGATCGCCATATTACTATTATTGGTGTGGCCACTTAGGTCATGATAATAAGGAGTGTGATGAAAACCTGATGAAAATAGCACTAAGGTTTGGCTATAGGGTAAAAAGCCTAAATGGTACCATAATTATATGCATTATTTTTATTTGATACCAATTGTCTTTAATGTATTAAAAATTGTATCAAAACACTCTATAAGTAATTCAAGCTATGGTTTTCAGGCCATTTTTCGACAAGATTGGGACACCTCAACTGCCAACACACTAAAAGATTACAACCTCACCTAATGCTTGCCTACTCATCAATCTACTCAATATAAAGAAATGACAAGTCTGCCCCTTCATTTCATTTGGGAAATTTATTTTCCAAATTTGTGCACAACACCTAAAGGGATTCTATTTTCTTCTTCAGTAGTAAAGATCGTGCCCTAACTCTATTCCTCAAAGCCCATTTTCTTCTTCAGTATGTTCACTAACTCTCTTTCTTTTGATACCCCACTTTCTTCTTCAATATAACAAAGATATGGAATTTGCTCTCTTCTTCACGAGTTGTATTAGATTTTGTGAGGCCATTTGATTAATTGTGAACAATGTTCATGAATTAAGGAGTGAGGAACATTGAAGGGTGACCTATATACAATAATATTAAAATACCTCATCGAAGATGCCCATCTTTATCATTTGTGTTATGCATGCAAGAAATAGGGAATGCTGCTAATTTTGAACCATGTTTTCAACACATAATGAACACAACTTGGAGTTCAAAGTCTGATTTTAATTTTGAATGTATAATGAACACATTTAGGACATAGTGTTAACATTGAAATAATTTGAACATATAATGAACACATTTTTAGAGTTTGAAGCCTATTGATATGCATTTGTTAGAGTAATTTAAGAGCTAAGTTAGTTGGCATTATGTGTTAGTAGAATAATTCATAGCTCATTTAAGCTTCTAAGTTACTTCTGGCCCCTAAGTGTTAGAAGAAATAATTCACATCTCATTTAAGCTAGTAAGTTAATTTAAAGTAAGTGTTAGCAAAGTATGTAAACTAGTCAAATGAACTATAAAATGACCTAGAATGCTGCAACAAGCATATGTAAAATAATTATAGTTGCAAAATAAGATGCATTGCTAAAAAAAGCAGCAACAAAAACAACCTTAAGCTCATCTTAGTTAATAAATGAGCTTCAACGAAGCAAAATGAAGTTGCTATGATAAATGTGCCTCCTATAGCTCATTGCATATGATAAATGAGTTGCATTTCAACTCAATGTAGCCTTCATATTCATGGAATTTTATACTCGAGGCCATACATGGAGTTCAAAATGATTATGAATGTTTATGCTATTGATTTCTTTGTGCAACTGATCTAGATTACTTTTCATTCAATGGCATACATTAGACCATAATTTGAAGGCTACAGATATTGGTTGGATAGAAATTTGCTTAGCAGACAAGATTTATAAAATGGAAATTGATGACATGGGAAGGGAATTTGGATTGATAAATGAAAAGCTGGCATTTGTGTAATTCAAAAAAGGGCATTAGTGATGGATGCACAAAATTAGAAAGTGCCATTAATGCCTTAGAAATGGCTTTGGCTATTGATGCATCTAAAGTGAAGCATGAATATGCTAGGAAGAGGAATGAGGAGTTATATGAGACATAAATGAGGGAGACTGACATGGGAAGTGAAGATATTGAAATACCACTTGAATCAGAGATGGTGAATGGTGATAATGAAGATATTGATGATAAGAGAATGGATGGTGAAGAAGAAAGTAATTTTGTGGATTCATACTACTTTTTACATAATGATGTGATTAAGGATGATGATAAGATATTTGAATAGTTTGTTGACCAGGACATAGAAAGGAATAGAAATTTTGAATGTGACATGGGTAGTGAGATTGGTTTAGAATTAGAGGAGGAGTTAGGTTATCCACCTTCAGATGAGTTAGATCATCTCAACTAATGACAATAGTGGGGATTCAAGGAAGAAAAGATGGAAGAAATTCATTGAAGAGACTCATATGCCCAATCCTAAGTTCAAAGTGGGCATGTTGATTACTATGTTTCAACAATTTAAGGATGCTATGAAGAGTTCAAGTACAAGGACAAGGCATCAAGTTATATTTTATCCTAATACCAAGCAAAAATGTAAACCAAAATGTGGGCAAAAAGATTATGATTTCTATATTTAGGCATACCTAGCATTGCCTGAAAAGAATGCAATTCAAATTAAGCATGATAATTTCAATCACAACTATAGGAAGAAGAATTATAATATACATGTGAATGCCAAATGGCTAGCTAAGAATTATCTAGAAAAATTTAGACAAGATCTTTCTTGGGCAATGAGTGGAATACAAGTAGCTATCAAAGAAGATTTTGAGGTTAATGTGTCAAGACTTAAGGCATGGAGGATAAAGGCTATTGCTGTGAAGTTGATTGAAGGTGATGAGAAACATTAACTTTCAAGGTTGAATGACTATAAACTTAAAATTTTAAGGAGCAACCCAGGGTCTATAATTGTGTTTTCATTGGATGAAGGTGTTTTAAAAAGTATTTATGTGTGTTTGGCAGCTCTAAGAGAGGGTTTCAAATCATGTAGGCCATTAGTATCCATTAATGGAACTTTTTTGAAAGGCATATTTAGTGGCCAACTATTAATAACAGTTGTAATGGATGCTAATGACAGTATATACCTTGTTGCTTGGGTTGTAGTGTAAACTGAAAATAAAGAGGATTGGATATGTTTATTAAAATTACTTGCATATGACTTGGAGATTATCAATGGTCATCGCTGGACGTTTATGAGTGATAGACGAAAGGTAGTATTCTGATCTATATGATTTATTTATATTTAGTTTGACTGTAATTGAATGAGCTAATTCATATATTTTGAATTTTGAATCAGAGAATGACTCCTGCAATTAAAGAACTTTTCTCACATGTTGAACATAGATTTTGTGTTAAACACATTCACACAAACTTTAGGAAAAGGTTTCATAATTTAATACTAACAGCACTAGTTTAGGGGGATACTCAAACTTGTACTATGGAAAATTATGAAAAGGTTATGAAAGCAATCAGTCTAGAGTCAAAAGTTGCACATTGGTACTTGAACAATATATCTCCCCACCATTGGTCTAGAACATATTTGAAGACTAGTCCTAAGTGTGATATATTATTAAATTATCTTTATTAGTGTTTTAACAACTTCATTCTAAATGTAAGATCAAAAGGGATAATAACCATGAATGAGCTTATAAGGGCTAAGCTGATGCAGAGAATACAACAAAAAAGGGATGCCATAAGAAGGGTGGAGAATGTTTTATTATCCTAAGATATAAAAAAAACTTGAGAAATCTAAAGAGTGCAATTGGAGGTACACTACTGTTTAGTTTAAAGGTGGGGGAAGGGAGGGAATAAATATCAGGTTGTTGGAGTTGAAGGCCAATTTATGGTTAACACTAAACAAAGGACATGTACATGTAGGAGGAGGGACTTGACTGACATTCCATGTGGGTATACTATGAGTGCTATTTTGTATAACCTGAGAACTATTTACATGATTGTTATAAAGTGTCAAAGTTCTTAAAATGTTATAGCCATTTGATAAATCCCACAACATCATATGAATTTTGGCCCTAAAACAACAACCTAACCTGTAATTCCACTATTACTTATTGAGAGAAAAGCAAAAAAAGGGAGGACAACAAGTAAGAAAAGATTGGAAGAAAAGGATATAAAATCAATATTGAAAAAAAAAAAGGTAAAGTGGGCAAGAAAAGGGTTTTCATGTCATACTCAATATGGTAGCCACGAGCATAACGAGAGATTTCACAACAACCAACTTGCAACCAAGAGAAGGAACAAATTACTTGTAACCTATTCCATTTTCTTCATCATATTCTAGTCAATTTCATTTTATACTTGCATTATATAGTAATTTATAGAAATTAAATAAACTTGAACGCATAATTATTTGATCCACAGATGAAAAAGAAGCTAACTCAACCTAAAGCACATGTTGCATTACATGAGGATGTTGAAGCATCTACTGTAAGACCTAAGGATGTTAAAGACCTTGTTGCAAGAATTGAGGATAATGTAGTTGATGCTATTGTATGGAATAATGAATTTGATGGGAGAACTTTTGAAGTTGACACAATTTTAATGGATGAAGCAATAGGGAATGTTGCAACATTTGAAGGACTCTCTCTAATTGTACCTAGATCATAGGCCATTTTCAATTATTCTACATATTTTTATATAGTGAACATGTTTCACACTTTACTTACCAAGTGCTATTTGGTAATCACAACTAAATCATGTAACCCTAAAGGAAACTACACATAAGATACATGATGATCTTAATAATGATGTACTTATCAGGTACTGGAAACATAAAGATATTCCTTCTGTTGCTCATCCAATATTTAATTAAAATATAAATAACATAAGGAAATATGAGTTACTTACTGAGTTTGCATAATTGGGTAGTCAACTAAAGGCATCATCCTAATGAAAGACTCAAAAACCATCTCTAATTCCTAGATATGAGAAAAATATAGTGAAAACACCAAGATACTCATTTGTTGTTATTGAATCTATAGTTATTGAAGATATAGATGCAGTTGCTAAAGATTCAATAAACCATGTGAAGAAAAAGGTTACTATAGATACAGGGAAATCAAAGATGAAGGAACCAACAAAAGGGCAAGAAGAGATGAAGGAACCAATAAAAAATAAAAAATAAAAAAAGGAAGCCTACTGTAGATAAAGGGAAAAAGATGATGAAGGAACCAACAAAGAAGAAACCTTGGCTGCCTGTAGGGTAAAGAGGCAACACTGGTATTAAGTTTAAAACCTAATATGTTTAGGCATTTTTATTTTGATTGTTGATGTATTTAATTATTGTTAAATGCTTTTGCAATGGAGGACCATGGTGCAATTGGAATTTTGACCTTTTATGTTGAATGCAGGATTTCTCTTGTAATTTTTTTAGTTCTTTTGTTGTAGAGGAATCTATCACTCAACCTTATTATGTTATCAAAGACTATTATATTTTGAGTCAAGCATACTTTTTAATATTAATTGTTTATATTTTAGTTGTTGCAATATATATTTATCTTTTTGTACCTTATTCTATACTTATTACATTTTCTCAAAAATCGTACATTTATACTTGCTATCAAAATTTTCCATTCAAATATAAAAGAAATATGATGAAAAAAAAGCTAAATATGGTGAAACAAGAAGCCATAATTAGCCAAATATCATGAAACAACTTTAATTATAGCTAAAATTAGCCAAATATCATTACAAGTATCATAAATAAAATATATTTGTCGTTGAAAATATCATAACTATAGCCAAAATCTATTGTTACAAATATCATAATCTATCATTACAAATATCATAAATAAATAACATAATCTAGCATTTTAGCAAAAATTAGCCAAATATACTATTAATCACACGTATACCACTAGTCACTAACATCACAAATATACTATTAATCACAATTTGACTTTACACTACCAAACAAAAGTTACAAATCCATTCATCATCACCTAACATCTAATAGTACAACTAAATCCAAAAGTATAGCCAAAATTAGCCAAAGTATATCTCCGTAATGCACCTAATTATAGTAGGATAGTTCAAAAATAATAATACAAATAAAAGGAAGCTAACTCAACATACATAACAAGCTCCTTAACTCCACCAGCAGACGAAACAAGCTAGCACTCTAACAATAGAGCAAACAAGCTAGCAATAAAGAAAAATGCTAAATTAAAAGGAAGCTAACACTATTGAACTCTGCCAACTATAAATACAACTTCTATAGAATTACTGAACTCCACATACTACAAATACAACTTCCAAATTATCACTCCCACCAAAGCATAAAATCAGAACATGTATATATCCCAATTACACTTCATGGTTGCCATTACCTTCATCATTTTCTTATTTTCTTCAAATACAATAACTGCAACATTCCTCTTAGCTTCAAACCTTTCCAAATTGGCATTCAAATTCTTCAGCTCATGAACCATCAATAAGGTCCTCTCATTTACCCATTCATCAACCATTTAAAAAACTTACACTGTCCTCCTTATATCAATAGAAACAAAAAATCCATGATTCATACTCATTGCCATTAAAACCCTAAAAATCACAAATCTAACCCATAAAACAACATACACTTACTTGAAATAAGTATCCCTGAAATTTGCAACTAGATTCGTAATAGTTTTTGACACAAACAACTTCATTGGATTTCTACAACCGCAGTTTGAAGTCTCATCCCCAAATGGATTATGCTCATATGCTTGAATAAGGATCTCATCACTGATTTCCTCATCATCCATCACCTTCACGTCTTTTACATTGAGTCCATTAATATGTCTACTGATGAGAGTTGATGGCAATGAATTACTTTACTTTTGAGGGAAAATGAGAGAGTTTGGGAATTTTTTACTCATTGAATGTGTTAATGGAGTAGGCAGATTTGTCATTTAATGAAGATGACTAGATTATTGAGAAGGATAGGTGGGGTTCTTTTGGTCTCTTGGCAGTTAAGTTGTCTTATTCTTGGCAAAAAATAGCTTAAAAACCATGACCTGAATTACTTATAGGGTGTTTCGATACCATTTTAATACATTAAAAATAATTGGTACTAAATGGAAACAATCCATATAGTTATGGTACCATTTAGGCTTTTTATGTTTTGGCAATATGATATAATATTATAGGCATCTTTAAATAAGAATTGCATACTTATGTCTAAAGTGCCTAATAGAGATATAAGGTCTTTTGGCAAATAAAATTATAGGTGAGACAACATATAAGTTGACTAAAAGAAGATTGCTAGTGAAGGATGGTAATATGTATAGTGAGATGGATGGGGCATTGACAATATATCACTAAAACTCTAACTCAAAATTACAAATGATTATATGCAAATCACTAATACTGGCGATTATGGCATTTGCATAGAAAATCATAAGAAGTGTGCTAGTAATAAAATAAGGGTATATTTGTATGGTCCACTATTAGGGCAAGTGACATCTCATGTAGTTTTACATAATAAAAGGAATCACACAATAAGAGGAATGAGTTAGTAATGGTCCTAATACATGTTTATAATCAAATATATTTGAGTAAATTCAAGGTAAAGAGAAAAATAAGTGTGCTAAAGGAAATAAGGTGGGATAACAATAAGCACAACGGGTAACAAAATAAAGGAAAAAGGTGTGTGGCACAAACAATAATGATATGTCAAAGTTATCATGGTTGGCTTGAATTAAGTTATTGTTGACATGAAAATTTTAAATCAATAAGAAATATAATATATATTTTGATCTATTAAATTTTGATTTAATTTAATTAAATTCATTTGAATTTACATCAAATTATTGCTATTGACCAATTATTGGGTCTATTTTAATTTAATTAGATTCAAATTAAATTAGTTATAACCAATTAAATTATTTAGAACTGCTATAGATGGCTAATTAAAATAAGTCATGTGATCTAAATGATGTAATAAAAACCAATGGTCATAAGCCAAATGGACTAATTAAAAGATTTTATTGATAAAAAAATTTGAGATAAAAATCTAGTTTATCTTTTACTCTTATTGATAAAGTGAAAGACTCCTCCTAAGACCTCTATAAATGGAGGAGCTCCTACATTTATAAGGATAATCTACCAAAGGCCTTACTCTATAAATTTAGAACTTTTAAGTCTTTCTATGTCTCTAACTCTTCAAATTCCATAAAATGAGGATTCATCTTCGATTTGAGATCAAGCCATAAGTCCCTCAAATCACATTTGATACTCTTCTCTATAATCAAACGAAGGATTTTATCCGTAATTCAAGATCAAGCTTGCTAGGTCCTTAGATTTCATTTTTGTTCAAAAAGTCGAATCAGATGATTTATGTCTTTGTATAAAATTATTAGAGATTGTAATTCATGCATAAAATTAGGATAAGAAAAACAAGTAACATTTTGCAGTCGCAAATTTTCAATTTCCATTGAGGAATCAAAAATTACAGCGGAAAGCTCCGTTTAAGTCTAACAGCTAGTCCACTTGTCAACTGTTGATTGTCCAGTAAAATATAGTCATTGTGTTCTAACAACTATCAAACATCACAGTCGTGAGATAATTATGTCTTGGGCGCGACTGAGATCGCGAATTCCTCTGTTTGGAGAGAAAGCTATAGCTTCTTGAGTTGCAGTTGCTACCTAATATTCCCCCTCATGATTTTTGATCTTCAACGAATACCTAGGAAACTTGGCACGCTGTGGTTGTGGCTTTAGTTCCCTCATTTGTCACTATGAAAGTCGTGGTCACGAATCTAGACGTGACACCCGCTGCTAATTCCTTTGTGACTTAAGCTTACTTTCTTCGGCTAGGTCAAGGCTATGAATTCGCTCTCAAATTCCTCTGGTCTAGTTTCATCCGTCCTTATGGATGATTCGAGATTGTGATCTAGAATATACACACCGCAAATTTGGATGAACTTTACAAGGTTGGAGATTTTAAATTCCATCTAACTTTTTATAAAAAAACTAACTTATAATCTGTAAAACAACACTAAATGAAAATATTAGTATTAATCAATCTCTATTGTCAAGATTAAAGAGGTTCATGACTTAGGTTAAACCAACCTAGTTCAACAATCTCCCCCTTTTTGATTTTGACAACGTAGATTGATCCTAAAGGAAAATAAATGCATGAGGTATGAAGTTGGGATTGTGAATAATTTAATGAATACTTAAACAATTTCAAGATAATGATCAAAGTAAAATTCTAAGTATGAGAGACAAACAATACTCCCCCTTAACTTATGCAGATAATGATCAAAGTAAAATTCTAAGTATGAGAGACAAACAATACTCCCCCTCAACTTATGTTTTTCTCTTGCAAACTATTTTCTCCATACAATTATCTCCCTCTTTGGCAAGATAAAAAAGAGGGGAATAGGAGGGAATAAAAGAGATAATGGGGAATATGAGAGGGAATGACAATAAACTTGTCAATTATACAATACTCAAATTAGAATAGTAAACATAAGTAATTTTGCACAATTGATCACAATAAGTCATATAAGAAGACAAATGGATGAAACATAAATTGCATGAAAATTTTATATATATATATATATATATATATATATATATATATATATATAACAAAAATGTGAAATAATTAGAACATTTAAAGATGCTTGAACATACAAACTAGGGCTAGAAATTTAAGAATTTTCATATATGACCCTAGTATAGAGTATATGATTTTTTATGATTGACTTCAACATTTGAAATATAGAAAACCTCAAATGCAAAATGAATTGATTCAACTCATTGCACAATCAATCAAATTAAATCAAACATGTCAAACATATATATATCAAGCAATAAAACTCCCCTTAAATATATGCATAAATTTATTAAGTTAAAAACAAAAGAGATAAGAGATACATTACAAGTTTTGTATCAATGGTTTGATACCAAATAACCATTTGAAACTTTTATCTCTTTTTCATTAGCAATCTTCATTCACCTTTAGATTTTCTATGATGAGAATTTGGTAAAGGAGTCCTCATCCTACAATATCAAACACTTTGATTTGGTACCCAGACATATTTAAGTCCTTGGAGGTTAGTCTTAGAATGGTCCTCCAATTTGAGGTGTGCTTTCCTAATATAGAAAAATACATTAATGTGCCCATATCTCATACAATAATGACATTGGAGCTTAGACTCATAAGTCTTTCTCTTATGCATAACCAAAGTATGAGTTAGGGGACTTCTCATACTTGGATGGTGAAAGTGTGTGCAAGTGCATGAGTGATTAGAAGTATAAGAGAATTTTTTGTGTTTGTGTGGTTGAACATACTTCTTGTTATAAATGTAAGCATAATTTGCTCTTTAAGCCTTAACTCTTGAGCCTTGGGGGGCCTTTCCTTTACCTTTAGGCATAGGCAGCTTAGTGCTAGAAGCACTTCTCTTCCCCATGACCTTAATACTTAAAGTTTGAGGTGTTGATGCTCTAATGGATGTAGTGAATGAAGATGTAGTTAAAAAGGATCCATTAAAGCCTTAACCATGCCTAACTAAAGATGGTCTTTGTGATATATTAAGTGTATCCAATTCTTCATTTCCCTTATGAAACTTAGAAATATAATTTCTAAGCTCAATGACTTCATCCTTTAAGAAGTCATTTTCCTTTGTTAAGGAGTTTACGGATGAAAATCAAATTAAAGTATAAAAATATATTTTGTTGACGTAACTTAGATCTCTAACTTGGTCAATTTTTATTTTGATATTGACAATCTAATTGAAAGGTACTAATATTTCAAATTGAGTGTATTTTTGCAAGAATTTAACTTAGAAAAAAGTATTAGAACTCAAGGAATTGAACACTTCTAAGTCTTAGAATAGACCAAAAAATAGCCCTTAAGAAATACAGATCATGACCAAGACAAAAATATCACAATCAATAAAAGGACGTCACAATTGCAACCCATGATTTTGAGAACTCTAAAAGAACAAGCCAATATACGACCTAGATGTGTTCACAACATAGCTTACAAAATGAAGATCATGACCAAGACTCTAATGTCACACTTACAAATCTTAATATGGAATGAGTGGTTACAAAGACTAATTAAAAGAGTTAAGTGTCACATATCGCTAGTTATTGGCACAATAGAGATTTGCAACTGCTAAAGAAGAGTCATGTTTGTGAAAGACCAATCGAGATTGCAAAAGAGGCTCTACGACTACCAAATACAGTTGACTCATAATTAAATGAAGATTTTCTAATTATTGGAAGAAGCCTTGTTATTAACTCATTTGCAATGGTCATATGACTTGTGAAGGCTATAAATACCTCTCCAAATGACATTTAAAAATTTCCATAAAGTGTTTAATAATAATCCTTTCAATATCTAAGTTTTTTAGTGTCGCACTTTTAAATTCTTGTAATCTTTGTGTGAGTTTGAAAGGGTTTGAGTGTGAGTTTTAAGAAAACACTTATACAAGTTTGAGTGAGATCCTAAGGAAAACACTTATAGAATTAGATGTGAGCCTAAATACTAAGTTTAGAGAGTAAGCTTGTAAAATTTCTTGTTAGATAGTGAAATCCTAATTGAGAATTAAGGAGTGGATACAAAGCTACTTAATACCTGAATTACCATAAATCTTATGTGTTTTTTTTCTTCTTTCCCTCTAGTTTTTGCTTTCTTATCATTATTTAACTTTTCTAATTCTAATTTTTAATTATCCACCAATTCAACCCCATTTCTTCATGTACAAAGGGCTAATAAGTAGTATTAAAGCAAGGTCTCACTTTTGAAAACTTAATTATTGCGAGCAAAGTTCAAATGGCCAATAGAGGGATTCATCACCACTTTAAACCTTTCTTTGATAGGACCAACTATGCTCATTAAAAGTATATGGTGCAAATCTACCTTGATAGTGACATCGTAAATGTGTAGGATATAATGATAGAAGAATGAAAGCCACTAACCAAGGTGGTGATGATATTAAAGAGCCAATACCAAGAAAAACAAATCGGTAAAAGGTAAAAAAAAAGTTCGATGTAAGAAATAAAGAGGCTATGGCAATCTGCTTAAGCTACTTATTAAGAGAAGAATGCAATAAATGATAACACTATCCAAAATGCAAGAAACAAAAGGGTTATCGCAATCTTCTTAAGCTTTCTATCAAGAGAAGAACGCGATAGAGTACAACACTGTCTAAGTGCTCATAGCATTTGGACAACACTAAAAAAATACCATGAAGGAACCATGCAAATGAGTCTAGCTAGAAAGATCTAGTCGCTTGTCATGGAGTATGAGCTTTTCAAGATAAAGCCAAATACGAGTGTTATCGATATGAGGAATAAGCTTCTAGCCATCATAAACAACATGAGGAAGCTTAAAAGGCATATAGACTTGGTAGATATCAACCAAAATATTCTCAAGCTCACCCTATGAAGTAATATAAAGCTAAGGTAGTCGGTATAAAGGAAGCAAATAAAGATATTAGTTAGATCACTATCAAAATCATCATTGATAAACTCCTCACACATGAGATGGAACTTAGAAAGGGTAAGAAGCAAAAAAAAAAAAAAAAAAAAGAAAAGGAGAAGGAGAAGAAGAAAAAGAAAGCACTTGCTCTAAAGAGTATGACAAAGGTATAAGAAGATGAAGAAAGCTCAAATAGCTTAGAGGAAAATGATAAAGAAATAGCCATGCTCTCTAGAAGGGTCAAGGAGTTAAAAAAGAAAAAGAAAAAGAAAAAGAAAGATCAAATATCCTCTAGAAAATCTTCATCTGACTCCAATTCAAGCAAGGGCAAGAAGAATAAAGTCACTTGGTATGGATATGGCAAGTAAGGCAATATCAAATTAAAGTGTCTTGAAATCAAGAAAAAGAACAGAAGAGACAAGGATAAGAAGAAGGACCTTATGGCAACATAGGATAATAGCTCTTCAAATGAAGAAGTAGAAGATGTAGACAACCGATGTTTCATGGCCTTAGCAGACTCCTTGATAAGGTATGCTCCCACTTTTATGATGATGATTGCATTAATAGTAATGTGGATGACAATGAACTTATGGAATTCTTGGCTCACAAATGCGAAAAAGATTATTCTAAAATAAAATTTTATAAGATAAAATATTCACAACTTGAGGATGAATTTAAAAATGTCAATGATCTTGTCTTGAGATTGAGAACATCCAATGATTATCTTAAAAAACTTTGGAAGGAATATCTTTAAAACTTCCTTATTGGAGTTTCTTAGAAAATAAAATGATTCTTTAAAAATAGAGATGAAGAATTAAAAATTCTATTTGTAAATTTCATAAGGGAAAAGAAACGTTGGATATACTAATTATATCTTAAATACCTCCTTTTGTGAGACACAATCTTAGCTTACATAGTGCATTAACTTTCATATCCTCTTCATAATTATTTGTTAATGCTTTCATACATCAAACATCTAGCATAGATGACCATGCATTCCAAATAGAAATAGGAAGACAACACAAGACTCAAGAGCTAAGCCTCCAAAAGCCAATCATGCATACATGTATGAAAGGCATACAATTAGGTACACATAACCAAGACATACACATCCTTCATATATATGTCCTTGTTTGTATATTATTCCTAAGAATGATGTGAGGTACAAACCTTATGCTAAAATGATATTAAATAATAGGACTAACATGTTTAGAATACAATGTCACTATTGCTCGAAATATTGTCACATTAATGTGTTTGGTTATATTGTTTATATTAAGAAGACAACTCTATTTAAAGGGTCCTTCAAATTCTAACCTCTAAAGACCCAAGTATACCTGGGTACCAAAGTAATGTGTTTAATGTTGTAGGATGGAGACTCCTTCATCAAACTCTTTTCATGAAAAATCCAAAGGTGATTAAAGATTTAAGAAGGGATAAAGCTTTAAATAATAAAATTGTTATCAAATCATTAACTTGTAATGTATCCCTTACCTCCCATACTTTTAATATATGCATATATTTAGGGGGAGTTTTCATGCGTTATATTGCTTGATGATTTAATTGCTTATTATGATATATGAAAAATTATGATTCACTCTAATGCATATGATTTTTTTTATGTTCATATGTTTAATTAATTCATTTAAATATTAATTTGGTCATACATTTTAATGCCAAATGCAAAAACATGTGCTTTGCATTTATTTTAAATCTATCCTAAAATTTTGGCCACTATAAGTCCTTCACTGTTGCTAGTTTTAAATTTTTTTCTAGCAATTAGATTTTTTTCAAATATCATTATTGCAATTAAGAGTATTACACCCATGATATCTAATTTTTTTTTACCATTAGACAAAAATGCATACACGATTTTCATATTTTTAGCGATCGTTAAACACAGATTTCAAATATCGAAATCGTGATCAAGATATCGAGCCCACGAATTTCGCTTCCACCTCAATTTTTTTTTTTTACTGTTGCCCAACTATCAAATTTTTCATTAAATCCTTTTGTGACCTTATTTTTTTTACTCCAAATTGCCTATATAAACCCTTCTTCATCCCCTCCTCACACGTTACTTCCTTTTTGTACTTACCAAGCACTTAGAGCTCTTTTCCCTTCATTCTCATCAAATTTCGCTTTATCATTTACTATTTTTCTTCAAATTTCTTTTCATCTTTCTCCTTTTCCTATAAGAAATTTTGCTTATTATGATACAAAATTTGTGATGAAATTAATATTGTCATAATATATGGTTTTAATGTGATAAAATTATAATTTATCATAATTTTTGTGAAAATTGATTAATTTGTGACAAAATAATTTGATAAATATTTTTATCACAATAAATTAACATGAAAAAATATAATGATACAAAATTTTTTGTCATAATATTTTATCACAAAATTGAGCCATCAATTTTTTGACACCTATAAAATTATAAATAATGAGAAACTGATTTTATCATAATAATACTTTTGTCACTATATTTAATAAACAATAAATTAGTATAAAATTATTTTATCATAACAAATTATCATTTACTATGACAAAATAACTTGTCACAATATACAAGAATAGAAAGACACCAAAATTTAGTGTAAAAAATATTTTCATTAAAATTTAGCACAAAAAGTAAAACTATATATAATGAGGAAATAATTTTGGTATAATAACATTTTTATCAATATGTTTAATTATTAAAATATCATTAAATTATTTTATCATAATAAATAATTTTTTATTTTGAGATAACTTGTCACAATAAATGAAAAAATGTGTATAAATGCTAAATTTTGATATATCAATTTCATTTCTTTATAACATGTAATATCAAAATTAAACTGCAAATTAAGTATATAAAATTACTTTTTATTATCATTAAAATTTATATATTCTTAAAACTTCTAAATAATATATGAATATCAAATAATTTTTTAAATACTAATTTAATATTTCCTGATTTTGGTATAAATTTGTTGATATTCTTACTATTTGAAGGTGATATTTTTTTTTATTTTTTTATTAGACTTTAGAATGTAAATTGATTAATAATATATTTCATCTATAAATTTGTAATTGAATATATTGTGTAATCATTTTAAGTTTGAATAAAATAACTTAATCTTTCATATTTTTTTATTTCATTACATTTTTAATAATTTTATTTTAAATAATAATTATTGATTACATGAGAGTCAATAAATACTCTAAGGACTACATCACAATAAAGTTAAATAATTTAAAGTATATATTATGATAATCAATTGATTTTCAGAAAGATATGAGCAACTACACTTTAAAACTCTATAGTTAAGCATGTTGACTATAGAGAAAATCAAAGATAGGTTACCACTAGAAAACATCTCAATCTTACAAGTGGAAAAATTCAAAGATGACTAGTACCATTTCAACGTTAAGGTGGACTAACTGCGTGTGTCAACCAATATGAAGTCAAGTTGTAAGACAGAGATGTGATAAAATATTATTTTAAAATAGATATAGATTTTTATGATAAATTTATATCATAAAAGGAATTTTATTACTATACAAATGTTTTATTATGATAAATATATTTGTCACCAAATCTATATATTATTGTGATAAAATATAAATTGTCATAACATACATATTAAGACAATGTTATTTTGACGAACATGATGACACTTAAACACTTTTTGAACACTTTTTACTCTTAAACACTTAACCAAAATTTACTCTTAAACACTTTATAACATGAAAATCCCAAACCTTAACTCATCCTAACTCATTCAAAGGTAGAACTAGGCCCTTTTCCTTTATTTTTGTGCATTCCTTGAGCATTTTGGAGGATATTAAACTTATAGTGTGCCTCTGAGGACAATAAATCATCAAAGAAAGCATCTAAGACTCCTTATCCCCCTCTTCTTCTTCTCCTTCCTTTCTTCTCCTATTTTCTAAAACCTAGAAAATAGGGGTTGTACAACCTTCATGATAGACTATACAACCTTTAATATGGGCTATACAAACCTAATATTGGGCCATACAACCCAGTTTGCTTGGTAGATAGTTTTGCAAAGTTTATTTTCTTCTCTATTTGGATTTCTCCTATTACAAAATCTTTTTTTTTAAGGTGTTCCAATGTTTTAGTAACAAAATGGGATGAGTAATAACATCCTAGGATCCCTATTTATCACAAAATGGGACTTTGGTGTGATCTTGAAGTGGTTTTTATAACCACTTTTTATGTAATGTTCCATGTTATTTTATTTTTTGGTTAATAATGGTTTTGATTATGCTTTGATCATTTAGAATAGTGACCAAGTGGGGGACTTAAGGTTCCAATGATAATGAGTGTCCCTTTTGTAATTGTGATTATGTTTTTGCTTGGAATACATAGCTAGTATCATGGGCTTGCATTTTTTCTTTTTTTTTTTTTAAGTTGTCTACTAACCCCCATTCATCAATCCTAGGTTCCTTTAATAATGATTTAATTTTAGGCCATTGAGGATCCTTCATTATGCTTTGCATTACATGCATATGGCTCACTTACTCTTCATGATGCACATACTTGAGTTAAATGTTTAATGTTGTCCATGTGATGTGAGGATGTGATATTATGGACTTAGATGCATATCTAGGCACCTTTTGCATGGGAGATATAGTAATATGTGTTATATTCATTCCTTATGCTTTGAGTTTATTTGGTTTGTCTTATGTTTATTTCATTTACTAACTTATTCTCCTTCTTTGGGTGTAGGTAGTCTTACTTGGATTAAACCATGGATTTGGTTTTGGCCATTATCTTATATGATTATGAATGATTGTTATGCATGAATGGATGATAATGCATGATAAACCCTTATGTAATGTCGCATGAGCTTACTCCCCTCTTTGGAATGTTATGTGTGGATATGCAAGATCCCTCTTTACCATGATACATGACCTCCCTACCCCCTTTGAGTTGATGACTTGGTTTGTTTAAGTGAATCGCAGTTAGATGCATGCCTAAGGGTGCTAATCAAACTAATCAATAACTTAGTTAAAATATTAAAAGTGAACCAAAGATGTTTGAAGGTCGAATCCCAATATCCAGGTGGTCTAGGGTTGTCTAGCCTCTTCATTATGTTGTACCCAATCTCTAATGGGTGAAGACGAAATGGGTCTTTTAATGAACATAAATTAGGTTCAAGTTTTTTCTTCCTCGAATTCTTGTCCCATCCAAATTTGAACGACAACTCCACATTTTTCAGAGATGGTACCAACGTATTATCCAACATTTTAGTCTCTGATGGCCACTAATTCGAATTAGATGCTTTGAAGTCATGAAAGGCCTAAAAGGATCCCCTGTTGATCCAAGCGCGTGCCATATTTTAGGGTCATTACCAATGTAAATACCTTCATCTTCCTTATCCCTCATTGATCTATAAAAGGATGGAGTCACAAGCAAGATTTCACTAGTTTAAATTGAGGCACTCACAGGCATTAAGAGCAAAAGCCACAAGATAAGCCAAGGGAAAAATCTTCCTAACCTTTCAATCTCTTCTAACCTTTCCTCTTGACCCTATGAAAAGGGTCACTAATAAGGAGAAACAAGTCTGCAACCTCATTAAAGGCAAAATTATTATTTATAATAAAGCCCTTAACCTCATTTCCCTTAGAACCTTATAGGTCAAAGATGAAATTGAGAGATGCATCTGTAATCTCCAATAGTACAAATTCATCTTTATTGAGGAGCATGGATACAGAGAGATCACCAAATAATGACCATTATAAGAAAATTGGATTACCCAACTTAGATCTTGTGGCATCTCTTTTCATTTTCTTGGCAAGTAATATGGTTTGAGATTAACGAAACTCACTAACTTTTTTAGGCTTCAAAAGAAAGGAGCATTGAATCTTAAAGGCATGAACATGAGCTTTAATGACTTTTAGAGGGAGATCTCTATTGAGTCAAAATATGACGCCAAGTTTTCGTACACCAACTGTATTTCTCCCCATTTGGATCCTCTATCGCATCATCAACTTTTCCATCAATTCAAGAGCGATGGAAATGAAAAAGTAAGCCATAAAGATCTTTTCTTCTTTAATGGCCTTATTAAAGATAAGAAAATTCAAATGATCAAATTCCTCATAGACCAATTCTCCTATTTTGCTAAATCTAGATATGGAAAAATCCTCATTTCATCCCACATTATTACAATTGCCAAATATGTAGGAGCCCTATCCCCCTAAGATAAAGCTCTCCTCATTATAACCTATCCTTTTGCCACCAACCTCAGACATTAACTATATGGTGGCCGCCAAATGCATCAGGCCCAATAAAGATAAAAACTTTAACTACATTCTTAGAGCTTATGAAGTTAATGCGTAAGAAGAGATGAGGACAAAAAAGAGGTCATGAGTCACCATCTACGAAGAACCAAGTGCAATGATTAAGGAAGCAACTTAAGAGGCATCGACTCAAGCCTCTCAATCCATTCGTCAAGCTACCTTGGTAACCATCGACCTTAAATTGGACAAAATCATAAAGAAACTTCATCTTTTGAGCCAACTATATGCCAATATCGTGCACATTCAAAAGAAATTAGGACTTGATCCTTATTATCCTAAAGATTGAAAGGCAAGCAAGGAAGAGGAGGAGGAGTAGCTATATGCTTAACTTTTGTATTTTTCATTTCCTTTGTATTTTATGCATTTTGGCCAATATATAAAGATCATACACTTGATATATTTATTTTTTTATGACTCTTACTACATTATCTTTTTTACTTAGAAATGTGTATTGTCCATTAAATGACACATTATTTTTTTTTATTTATCGATTGGTTTTATTTTCCTCCATTTATATGGTACATTGTGCTAATTATTTACTTTCTATGTTATGTTGTTTCCTTTACCTCCTTCTATGTTATCTTTACTTTGATTATTGCTTTTCTTTTCTATCTTGACAAAATTTGAGAGAAAGAAAGTATTGTTGTCCCTTGGCACCAAGGGGGGGGGGGATTGAATTGGTGTATAAAAATTTCAAGAACAAAGAAGAGGGGAAGAAGAATGAGTAGAATGGAGACAACCAATTTATAGTGGTTCAGGTATAATCGACCCTACGTCCACTCCCCAATTGACCAATTGGGTATTTCACTATCTCAAAGTGTTTTTAAACTCACACCTAAATTGTACAACTTGTATTTTGATGGCTCACACACAACCTTACAATAATGTATTTTTAGGCTAACACACAACCTCACTCAAGTGTTTCACTAGGCTCACGCTTAAACCTATCTTGGAGTGTTTTTGCAGGATCACACTACAACCTTACAACTTGGTGTTTAATGCTTACACCAACACTTACAATTTCATAAAAAAAAATTTGAAGAAAATGAGTAGCAAAGATTGAGAACTCTAATCACTTGTACTAAATTTCTTAGCAACCTTATTCATGGTTGTTTAGTGGTGTATTTATACCCAAAATTCACCAAAGAGAAGTTGCAGATTATAGCTCACCAAATCCTTGAGACATGCTAGGCAGATTTTGCATTAATTGTTTGTTAGGATGAAATCGCGGCTACTACTGATCCTTTGCGGTTGCGATTTTCAAATTTCCTTATGAGTGCCAAAAGCTGCAACGAAAAATCCCGTTTGTGTCTACCGGCTAGTTCACATGTTAGCTTCCCATTGTTTCTTTAGGAAAATATAGTTGTTGTGTTTCTTCAGCCAATAAAAATAGCAGTCATGACTTCACTTGTACAGATCGCAACTGTGACTGCGAAACAACCTGCCAAATCTTCTAATTTTTACTATTAGAATTCGTGGTCACTACCAACATGTAGCATTCACGATTTTTATCTTCTAACGGCTTCCTTGGAAACTTGTCAAGCTCTAATTATGAACTTGATTCTTATCTGGGAGTTTTTGAAAGTCGCGGTCGCAATTCCAGTGCGACACAGACCGCAAATTCCACTGTCACAATTGGGCTCCTTCTTTTTCATGGGTTGCGGCTGAGAATGGCTCCGCGATTTCGCCTGCCTGATTTTCAATATATTTACATGTTACTTTGGATTTTAACAACTCCTTTTATCTCTTCTTGAGAGATTATCTATTTCTACAAAATCAACACTTATTTGAAATATTAGTGATGATCAATCTCCTTTGTCAAGATCAAAAGAGGTTCTAGACTTAGGATTAACCATCCTAGTCCAACAATCTCCCCCTTTTTTATTTTGATATCTTGGATTGATCCAAAGTGAAAAATAAGTATAGAAAAGTAAAATTGAATCATACTTAGAATTGATGATCACTTAAGATGCTTAGCAAAGATTTCTAAGTGTGAAGTTAAGTTGCTTCTTAGTTGCTCCTCCTTAACTTATGCACTCATCCCCCTTAATTACTTATCTCTTCTTTGGATAATTTTTTTCTCGTATCTTATCTTATCTTATCTCTCCCCCTTTGGCAAGATCAAAAAGGTTAGATAAGATGAAAGATAATTAAAGGGAAATTTAAGGCATAAATTATTAGGGAGCATAAGAATAAGTATGAAGCAAAAGCATTAAGGAACAAACATTAATCATAAAGATAAAAGTAATTGCTTAACATAAAGATATGAAAAAAAAAAAAAAAAGAACAAACTTTTATAGATATACCAAATGTGGGATCACAAAGTTTTTTATTACAAAAAGTAAACTAAGAAAAGAAAAAGTACACAGAGAAACCTAAAATCTAAAGGACTGGAGAATCACTATCATATCCAGAAGAGTCATCCTCGTACTCTTGGAGGCCACCCTCAGCCTCATCTTCGTCTTCCACACCTTCATCCCCATCTTATGTATCTTCGAAATTTATGAAGTCGGGGAGATGGCAAGGTGGAACTCCGAGTTTCTCTTAGAGATCCACCATATCGCTGTGGAGATGGGAGAGAAATAGAAATCGTCTCTTCATCATCCGCATAAGCTTATCAAGCTTGTTGTTGATGGTGGAAAGGGATACTTTGGACTTTGGAGTAGGTGGTGGAGGACTAGAGGGAGAAACTTCTTCAAGATGTAGACGCTTCCACTTAGAAGTTTGCGAGCTCTACATACGCTTAGCCTCAAAAGCGCCAATAAGGTATATATAGGAATCTGGATGAATTGCCTTAGCGTTGATGAGGTAGGTGAGGTTCAAAAAGTTCTGTGAGGGTAGATACTTCTTGGTGAGTAGCTTCTCCTTATCCTCATCAAGTGCTCCCACAAATCGATAAATTGTGATGACGTGAGGGGAGTAGAAATTGACTCTTTGGCTTCGTGCTCATATAGATCAGTTGATCCATGAGATAGCGATCGATTTGGAGTGATTGGTTCTTCATAAGACAGAAGAGGAATGCAAGATCTTTTTATGAGACCTTCTCATTCCCATCACCCCTTGCATTGATGGAGAAGGTGATGATGCGGCGAAGAATCCACAAGGGCAAAGTCTTCATGTGCTTTGCAAGAGAGGATCTTAGGTCGTGTCTCGCCTCGATCGAAACTTTTGCCCAAAACTTTGAATATATAACATCGAGAGCCAAAATAATAAATGGAATGTGCTCACTAATTTGGAGGTTGAAGAGGGAGGACAGTTGCTCGAAGGTGATGAATACGGATCCCCAAAAGTGCGAAAGATGAGACCGTACTGCCCGACAAGAGATTTCGCTTTACGGCTCAGCTGAACCATGCACATGAATTCTCAGATTATCTCCTTGTACTTCGGTTCATCTCTAAAAATGAACTCATTCTCGCCAAGGTTGGACAAGAATGCTTGGATTTCATTATGGATGCTAAGAGTCTCAAGTAGAAAGGTAAAGGGTTTCTTGTTTAGTAGGATGACTTTGGAGAGGTTTGCCTTATATCTCTCCTTTTCTTCACAGGTCACTCCCTTTATATAGATGAGGGAAGGAGGAGCAGAGGGTTGTGTTATACCCTTACCTTTCTCAGCTCTGGAAGATTTTTTTGGTGCCATTAAGAACTTGAGAGAATTTAAGAGATTTAGAGAGAATTGGAGATTTGAAAGTTTGAGATATGAAGTTGTGATGAAAAGTACTGTTGAGAGGGTTTATATAGGCTCTGAAGAGACATGAAATGACCATAAATGGATTAAATGAAGAGAGGAAATGGTTGACAATCAAATCACTTAATTGCCTAAGCGGTTACTATAATTTGTGTTCGCAAAATGGGAAGTCACGATCGCGAATTTTGAAAAATGTGAGTAACAGATAAATTTTCCTCGGGATACGACATGTCAACAGTCATAGTATTGAAAATCTAACAAAATTTGAGGTGGAGAGTGATTTTCACGACCGTGATTTGACATTTGACAGTCGGGTAAAGTTGACTTATAATTCGCGACCGTGAAGAAGAAATAGCGACCACGAATTATGAGTCAGCAAGGATAAGTATGAGAGAATTTTGAAAACATGTGATCCACTAGAAATAAATAATAAACCTATTCATACAATCATCACTCATGCATAACATACATAACAATCAGTCATGGCATCAAAGTTTTCACTTTAGGGAACTACCATCAAACATTCTCAATTCTCTCTTAATGAAGTTCATCCTTTCTTCATTTAGAGGTTTAGTGAAAATTTCTGCAAGTTGATGATTTGTGTCAATAAATTCTAAATCAACATTACCCTTTTGCACATGATCTCTAAGAAAATGGTGTCTAATATCTATGTGCTTACTCCTAGAGTGTTGGATGGGATTCTTAGATTATCACATTTGATAGGAATGTGATCAATTATTTTGCCAAAGTCCTTTAATTATTGTTTCATCCACAGAACTTAGGTGTAACAACAACCAGCAGCCACATACTCAGCTTTCATGGTGGACAAGGCAACCGATACTTGCTTCTTACTAAACCAAGAGACTAAACATTCTCCTATAAATTGGCAAGTCCTAAAAGTACTTTTTCTATCTAAGAGGCTTCCTGCGTAATCCGTATCCAAATACCCTACTAGGCTAAAGGAAAAGTTCCTAGGATACCAAAGTCCTAAGTAAATTGTGCCATATAAGTATTTGAAAATTCTCTTAACTGCATTTAAATGAGATTCCCTAGGAGAAGATTGAAACCTAGCACACATGCAAACACTAAACATAATATCCGGTCTTGAAGCAGTAAGATAGAGTAGAGATCTGATCATACCTCGATATTTCTTTTCATCTACTGCCTTACCCGTTTTGTCTTTGTCTAGTTTGATGGTACTACTCATTGGAGTTTTAGCTACCTTGCAACCTTCCATGTCAAATTTCTTGAGCATTTCTCTTATGTATTTGGCTTGGTTGATGAAGATCCCTTCTTTGGATTGCTTTATTTGTAGACCAAGAAAAAATTTGAGCTCTCCCATCATGCTCATTTCGTATTCCCTAGTCATACGCTTAGCAAATTCCTCACAAAGAGATTCATTAGTAACACCAAAGATAATATCATCAATATAGATTTAGACAATTAAAGTGTCATGATTATGTTTTTTCACAAATAATGTGGTGTCAACCTTCCCTTTCTCAAAATCATTTTGCAATAGAAATAAACTAAGCCTTTCATACCAAGCTCTTGGAGCTTATTTTAAACCATATAAGGCTTTGTTTAGTTTAAAAACATGGTTAGGGAAACAATGTGATTCAAAACTGAGAGGTTGTTTTACATAAACTTTCTCCTCAATGATACCATTTAAGAAAGCACTTCTCACATCCATTTGAAAAAGTTTGAAGTTTATATGACATGCAAATGCTAAAAGAATCCTAATGGCCTCTAACCTTGCGACGGGGGTAAAGGTTTCAACATAGTTTATGTCTTCCTCTTGGTTGTACCCTTTGGCAACCAATCTAGCCTTGTTTCTAGTGATGATCCCTAGCTCATCTAACTTGTTCCTAAACACCCACTTACAACCTATAATTGGGTGTTCCTTAGGCCTGGGAACAAGCTCTCATACTTTGTTTCTCTCAAATTGATTGAGTTCTTCTTGCATAGCAAGTACCCAACACTCATCATCAAGAGCCTCATCAATTGACTTTAGCTCAAGTTGATAAACAAAAGCAAAATTATTATCTAAATGATGAAATTGAGATCTAGTACTTACTCCCTTAGAAGTATCACCAATGATCAAGTCTTTAGGATGATACTTGAAGAATCTCCAATCTTTGGGTAGTTCTTGTCTTGGCTCTTCTTGTTGTTGATGTTGTTGGTCTTCATCCACTTTTGATGAGACACCTTCATCTTTTCTTGTAGGATCTTCCAAGTCCATCTTTTCAAGTTCACCTATAAGATCATCAACAAAAGTACCTTTCCCAAGATCAAGCTTAGTAGATTCATCAAATACAACATTCATAGACTCTTCAACTACCATAGTACTCTTATTAAAGACCCTATAAGCTTTACTAGTGGTGGAATAACCTAAGAAGATTCCTTCATTGGTTTTTGAATCAAATTTTCCAAGATTATCCTTGGTGTTCAAAATATAGCACTTACGTCCAAATACTCTTAGGTATGAAATTTTGGGTTTTCTACCATTCCATAGCTCATAAGAAGTTTTATTGAGAATGAGTATTTTGAAAACTCTATTTGCAATATAACATGACGTATTAATGGCTTCGACCCAAAAGTAATTTGGTAAGGAATACTCATTGAGCATTGTCTTAGCCATTTCTACCAAAGTTCTATTTTTTCTCTCTACAACACCATTTTATTGTGGTGTTCTAGGAGTTGAAAAATTATGAAAAACTCTATTCTCCAAATAATAATTTTAAATGATTTATTTTGAAATTTCTTTCCATAGTCACTTCTAATAGAGGATATGAAGTAACCTTTTTCATTTTGAACTCTTTTTGCAAAACTTTTGAAGGCATTAAAAGAGTCATTCTTATGCTCTAGAAAAGATACCCATGTGAACCTAGAGTAGTCATCTACAAGGACTAGTGCATAATGTTTTCCACCTAAGCTAGCACTTCTAGTAGGTCCTATTAAGTCCATATGAATAAGTTGAAGAGGTCTAGATGAACTTACAACATTTTTTGCTTTATATGAGGCATGATGTTGCTTCCCCATTTGGCAAGGACCACATGTCTTGTCTTTGGAGAAGTTTAGCTTGAGAAGTCTTTCCACTAGTTCCCCTTTAGAGAGACTTTGAAGAAGTTCCATGCTTGCATGTCTAATCCTTTTATGCCACAACCATGCTTCATTGCTCAAAGACATAAGACATTCAAAAGATTGATTAGCCAAATTGTCTAAGTCAATTGAGTCGGTATTGTCTTTCCTTTTGCCCTTAAAAATAACTTCATCGTCCACCAAAGTGGTGACTCCACATTCTCTAGGATCAAAGGTGACCTTATTACCTTTGTCACACAATTAAATTACACTTAAAAAATTATGTTGTAAGCCACTAACTAAAAGAACTTTATCAATTAAAGGACATCCATTCTTACCAATGGTTTCAATACCAATTACCTTTCCCTTGGCATTGTTACCAAATGTGACATCTCCACCTTCTTTCTCTTTTAATGATGTGAATAGTCTTCTATTTTCGGTCATGTGTTTTGAACATCCATTATCCACATGTCAATTGCTTGTTTTGGTGGTAGTCACACTTCCCTACAAAACAAATGTCAATCACCTTTTCTTTAGTACCCAAGCATACTTGGGTCCTTGGAGGTTAGAAATTGAAGGATCCTCTAACTTGAGGTGTGCCTTCTTAATGTAACAATGGATGTTGATATGCCCATATTTCATACAATAGTGGCATTGGAGTTTAGATTTGTTAGCCTTTCTCCTTAGCACTAATTTGGCATGAGTAGGAGGTCTACTCATACCTTGCCTATGTAAATGTGGGCATGAACATGTGCAAGGAGTGGGAGTAGTAATTCTATTAGCATAAGGATGACTATGCTTTTTGTTGTAAATGTAGGCATGGTTAGCTCTTTGAGTCTTGGCTCTAAAGCTTTGGGGAGCCTTCTTTTTGCCCTTAGGCATAGAAGGCTTAGTGCTAGAAGCACTTTCTTCCTAATCACCTCAATGTTGGAAGTTTGAGGTGTAGATGATTTCACAAAAGTAGTTGTAGAAGATGAGGAAGCTCCATTAAAGCTTAGACCATACCTAACTAGAGGTGATCTTTGTGACACAATTAGGGTGTCTAAGGCCTCTTTTCTTTTGTGAAATTTTAAGATTGAGCTTCTAAGCTCAATGACTTCTCCTTTAGGAGTGTCATTCTCCTTTCTAAGTGAGACTAAAGAAGAAGATGATGTAGATAGTCTTTCTATAAAATTTTTGAGTTCTTCATTAAAAGTCCTCAATTCATTTACAAACTCATTTAGAGTCTTGTATTCATCTTCTAATCTCGAGCACTTCTTCCTATAGGTTTTTACTTGTGACTTATATTTGTCACACCTTATGGTTAGAGCTTCCAAAAGCTCTTCATTTATCTCATCTATTTCATAATCAGAATTTTTATGGGAAGAAGTACTTACCTCTTGTGTTGAGTCCTCTTGTGCCATGAAGCATATGTTAGCCACTTCTCTTTCTTTTTCTTCTTCCTCACTTGAGTTATCATCCCAAGTGGCTGAGAATCTTTTCTTCTTTTCTTTGTCTCATCTCTTCTTCTTCTTCATTTTGGGACAATCATGCTTCATGTGCCCTTGTTTGCCACATTCATAACATGTGACATCGTTTGATTTTCCTTTTAGGCAGTTTTCTTGAAGACTTTTCTCTCTTTTCTTCTTTTTATCAACTCCTTTGTTCTTCTAAAGAGCATTGCTAGCTCTTCTTCCTCTTTATCATTATCTTCATCACTTGAGGAAGTGTCTACTTTCTTCTCATTGGTTAATGCTTTGAGAGCCATAGTTCTCTTTTCTGGTTTTTCTCCTTGGCCCCTTAACTTCTTCATTTGCTCATCCTTTTGCAAGGCCAACTCATGAGTCAAGAGTTTGCCTATTAGCACATCGGTTGGGACCTTTTCAATCTCCAGATTGGAATCTTGTATGTTGCACACTCTAGCACCAAATTTTTCAAATGGAAGAGTTTTAAGGATTTTGGTGTTTACCTCATAAATGGTGAGAGCTCCTCCGAACTTCTTCATGTTGGAGACAATGGACAAAAGTTTGTTGGTCATTTCTGTGATGGTCTCGTTGTCCTTCATCATAAAGAGTTCTCATTCGGTGACATACATCTCCAAATGACTTGACTTGACAAGAGTAGTGCCTTCATGATAATTCTCTAAGGTCTTCCAAATTGAATGTATGGTTTGACAATATTGTACTCTCCCAATCTCTTCACTAGAGAGGGAGCTTAGGAGAATGGTCATTGCTCTTTTGTTTCTCCCATTGGACTTTTTATGAGCTTCAATCCATTCCTCCCTTGGGATCAACTCTTCACTACCATCCATAACCTTTGTGAGTGGCTTTCATTCTTTGATGACTACATCCCAAAGGTCCACCACATCTATGTCAAGGTAGATCTTCATCCTATACTTCCAATGAGTATAGTCAGTTCCATCAAAATGTGGCATGAGTTATGAGTGGATTGCTTATTGTGCCATGATCTTATTTCACCCAATGAAGGTTTGATTTATGAAATCCAGGCTCTGATTCCACTTGTTGTCCCTTGGAACTAAGAAAGGGGGGGGGGGAGGGGGGGAGGGGATTTGAATTGGTGTATAAAAATTTCAAGAATAAAGAAGAGGGGAAGAAGAATGAGTAGAATGGATACAGTCGATTTATAGTGGTTTGGGTATAATCGACCCTACGTCCACTCTCCAATTGACCAATTGGGTATTTCACTATCTCATGGTGTTTTCAAGCTCACACCCAACTTGTACAACTTATGTTTTGATGGCTCACATACAACCTTACAACAATATGTTTTTAGGCTAACACACAATCTCACTCAAGTGTTTCACTAGGCTCACACTTAAACCTATCTTGAAGTGTTTTTGTAGGATCACACTACAACCTTACAACTTGGTGTTTAATACTTACACCTAACACTTACAATTTCATAAAGAAAATTGAAGAAAATGAGTAGCAAAGATTGAGAGCTTTAATCACTTGTAATAAATTTCTTAGCAACCT
>CATIWR010055388.1:0-25275 GCA_949677035.1 Omphalea diandra | reverse complement strand
AAAATATTCACAAAAAATCTCAAATAACACACAATCAAAACACATAAATAATATATATATATATATATATATATATATATATATATATATATATATATATATATATAAACTTGGAAACAAGTTGTGTAGGATCACATTTTTGTAAAAAAGGAAAATACAAGAGAGATCCTAATCTAGAAAGTAGGAGAATAATCTCCAGAAAAGTCTTTATCTTCACCTTCAACCTCATCTCCATCCTTTACTTAATCATTGTCTTCTGCTTCATGAGTGTGTTCAAACTTTGTGAAGTCCAAAAGATGGCAAGAGGGAACTCCTAACTTCTCTTGCAAATCAACTATATCACTATGAAGATGAGATAGGAACAAAAATCTCCTTTTCATCATCCTCATCAACTTGTCATGCTTGTTGTTGATGGTTGCAAGGGAGAGTTTTGCCTTAGGCTTTGGTTAAAGAGGGATAGATGGAGCTCTTTCTTCAATAATTAGTCTTTTTCATTTGGAAGCTTGTGAAGACTCCATTTTCTTTGCTCCAACTACACTTAGGGTATACGTATAGGTGTCCAGATGAATAGCCTTAGCATTGATGAGGTACGTGAGATCAAGGAAGTTTTGTAAGGGGAGAAGTTTCTTGGTAAGGAATTTCTCATTTTCCTCATCAAGTGCTTTTACAAAGCGGTAAATGGCTATGATATATGAAGGTAGCAAGAATTGGCTCTTGAGTTTGGCACTCATGTGAATCAATTGATTCACAAGGTACCAGCCAATTTGAATTGGTTTATTTTTGACAAGGTAGAAAAGAAATGCCAAGTCTTTATGTGATACCTTCTTGTTACTATCACCTCTAGCATTTACCAAAAAGGTGATGAAATGATGGAGTATCCAAAGGGGTAGGGTCTTAATGTGTTTGGCTAAGGAGGATCTTGGGTCGTGTTTGGTTTCAATTGAAATTTTCAACCAAAATTCAGAATAAATAACATCAAGTGTGGAGATTATGAAGGGTATGTTTTCTTCAATTTGAAGATTGAAGAAAGAAGAAAGTTGGTCGAAAGTAAGGTAAACAGGATCGCTAAAGGCCCAGAATACTAACTCGCATTGCCCTGCTCTTGAATCGGCTTTACAACTCAATTGGACTGTGCACATGAATTTACACATAATTTCTTCATACCTGGGTTCATCCTGAAAGATAAACTCATACCATCCCAAATTGGAGAGGAAAACATGAATCTCTACGTTAATACCTAAGGTTTCCAGTAGAAAAGTAGAAGGAATCTTGTTGTTGGAAGATGATTTTGGAAGAATTAGCCTTGTACCTTTCTTTCTCCTCCTTAGTAATGCCTTTCATGAGATAGAGGGCAGGTAGTGCAAAGGGCTGAGCCACAGTCATGCCTTTGTCTACTCTGAAAATCTTCTTTGGAGCCATTTCAAAGGATGAAGAGGTTTTAAAGATTTTTAGAGAGATTTAAAAGAGAGAAAATGATGTTGGAAGTGAAGTAAGGAGAATATTATTGAATGTGGTATTTATAGCCATTTAAAGTCTCTGTAAATGGCTAGAAATGAATTGATGAAGAGATAGAAACGGTTGGTGGTCAAATCACTTAAATGTTTAGGCAGTTACCCTAATTCGTGTCCACGAATCCATGAGTTACGATCGTGAATTCTGAAAAATGTGAGTAACGAACAAATTTTCCTCGAGAATACACACTTCAGTGGTTAAAATTTTGAATTATTGACCAAAATTCGAGGTGGAGCTTAATTTTCACGACCACGATTTGATGTTTGACAGCAGGATGACTAGGACTTGTAATTCGCAATTGTGAAGAAACAATAGCGACCGCAAATTATAAGTCAGTAAAAATGAAAAAAATAAGTTTTGACGGAATCAAAATTATGATCCATATGGAAAATGCCACACAGAAAATATAAGACACACAATTAACAAACAACACACATAACAATCATACAAAAGATCAAAATTTTCACTTTAGGGTTCTTCCATCAAGCATTCCAAATTCTCTCTTAATGAAGTTCATTCTTTCTTCATTTAAAGGTTTAGTGAAAATATTTGCAAGTTGATGATTTGTGTCAATAAACTCTAACACAACATCACCTTATTTGCAAGTTGATGATTTGTGTCAATAAACTTTAACACAACATCACTTTTTTACATATGATCTATAAGAAAATGATGTCTAATATCTATGTGTTTGCTCCTAAAGTGTTGGATGAGATTCTTAGAAAGATTAATAGCACTTACATCCAAATACTCTTAGCTATGAAATCTTGGGTTTTCTATTATTCCATAGCTCATAAGAACTTTTGTCCAAAATGGGTCTTTTGAAACTCTATTAGCAATGCAACACAAAGTATTAATGGCTTCGGCCCAAAAGTAATTCGGTAAAGAATACTCATTGAGCATGGTCCTAACCATTTCTACTAGTGTTCCATTTTTTCTCTCTACAACATCATTTTGTTGTAGTGTCTTAGGAGTTGAAAAATTATGAAAAACTTCATTCTCCAACAATAAGTTTCAAAAGACTCATTCTGAAATTTCTTTCCATGGTCACTTCTAATAAAAGAAATGAAGTAACTTTTTCATTTTGAACTTTTTTTGCAAAACTCTTGAAAGCTTCAAAAGTATCATTCTTATGAGTTAAGAAGGATACCTAAGTAATCCTAGAGTAGTCATCAACTAGGACTAGTGCAAAATGCTTTTCACCTAAGCTAGCACTCCTAGTAGGTCATATCAAGTCCATATGAACTAGTTGAAGAGGTTTAGTAGAACTTACAACATTTTTTGCTTTGTGGGAGGCTTGATGTTGCTTCCCCATTTGGTATGGACCACATATCTTGTCTTTAGTGAAATTCAGCTTGGGAAGGTCTTCCACCAACTTTCCTCTAGATAGGCTTTTGAAGAAGATATATGCTTGTATGCCCAAGCTTTCTATGCCATAACCAAGCTTTATTGCTTAAAGACATAAGATACTTAAAAGATTGGTTAGCCACATTGTCTAGGTTAATTGAGTAGGTATTGTCTTTCCATTCACCCTTGAAAATAACCTCATCATCCAAAAAAGTGGTGACTCGGCATTCCCTAGGATCAAAGGTGACTTTGTTATCTTTGTCACACAATTGACTTACATTTAACAAATTATATTGTAACTCACTAACTAATAAAACATTATTAATTAAAGAGCAACCATTCTTACCAATGGTTTCAATGCCAATTACCTTACCCTTGGCATTGTTACCAAATGTGACATCTCTACCTTCTTTTTCTTTCAATACTGTGAATAACTTTCTATTTCTAGTCATATGCTTGGAACATCCACTATCCACATGTCAATTGCTTGATTTGGTGGCTGCCACAATCCCCTACACAATAAAAGTGAGTTACATTTTCTTAGGTACCCAAGCATACTTGGGTCCTAAAGGGTTAAAAGTTGAAGGGTCTTCTAATTTGAAGCGAGCCTTCCTAATGAAGCAAGGATGTTAACATGCCTATATTTCATGCAATAATGGCATTAGAGTTTTGACTTGTGAGTCTTTCTCCTATGCACAAATTTAGTATGAGTAGGAGGCCTTCTCATACCTTGACAATGTGAATGCATGCATGTACATGTATGATGAGTAGGAGTAGAGAATTTCTTATGAGAGTGAGCATGTTATTTGTTGTATATGTAGGCATGGTTAGCTCTTTGAGTCTTAGCTCTTGGCTTGGGAGAGCCTTCTCTTTGCCCTTAGGTTTAGGAGGCTTAGTGCTAGGACCACTTTTCTTCCCAATTACCTCTACCCTTAAGGTTTGAGGTTCTGAAGATCTAACAAATATGGTTTGAGTTGATGAGGAGGCTCCATTGAAGCTTAGACCATGTCTAATTAGTGGTGGTCTTTGTGACATAATCAATGTGTCTAAGGCTTCCTTTCCTTTATAGAACTTGGAGATCGAGCTTCTAAGCTCAATGACTTCTCCCATTAGAGAGTCATTCTCTTTTCTTAATGAAGCCAATGAAGAAGATGATGTAGAAAGATTATCCATAGATTTTTTGAGCTTATCATTAGATGCTCTCAATTCTCTTACAATGTCATTGAGGGATTTATAATCATCCTCTAATTATTGACATTTTCTTTTGTAAGATTTCATTTGTGACTTGTATTTGTCACATCTCATAGTTAAAGCCTCTAAAAGCTCTTCATCTATCTCATCAAGTTCAAAACCATAATGAGAATGGGAAGAAGTACTTACCTCATTTGTAGAATCTTCTTGTGTCGTGAAACAAATGTTGGCAACTTCTTCTTCTTCCTATTCTTTACTTGAGCTCTCATCCCATGTGGCTGAAAAGCTCTTCTTTTTCTCCTTGTCCCATCTCTTTTTCTTCTTTAAATTAGGACAATCGTACTTGATGTAGCCTTGCTTGCCACATTCATAGCAAGTGACATCATTGGATCTCTCTCTTGGACTAGGAGTTGTCTTCTTGAAGCTTTTTCTTTCTTTTCTTCTTTTAATCAATTCCTTTGTCCTTTTTTAGAGCATTGCTAGCTCCTCTTCTTCCTTGTCACTTTCTTCATCACTTGAGGTAATTCTACCTCCTTCTCCTTTATTGAGGATTGAGAGGCAGGGTTCTTCTTTCTTTTTGTGGTTTATCTCCTTGGCCTCTTAGTTTCTTCATTTGTTCATCTTTTTATAAGGCCAACTCATGATTTAAGAGTTTACCCATCAGCACATCTGTTGGAACCTTTCCAATCTCTCGATTAGATTTTTGGATGTTGCGCACTTTAGCACCAAACTTATCAAAAGGAAGAGTTTTGAGGATTTTTGTGTTTACCTCATAGTTAGTGAGAGTCCTTCCGAATTTCTTCATATTGGTGATGATGGATATGAGCCTATTCGTCATTTTAATGATGCTTTCATGGTTCTTCATCATGAATAGCTCCCATTTGGTCACGTACATCTCCAAACGGCTTGATTTAGCCAGAGTTGTGCCTTCATGGTAGTTCTCAAGGGTCTTCCAAATGGCATGTGCTGTTTGGCAATGTTGCACTCTTCCAATCTCTTCCCTTGATAGAAAGCTTGGAAGAATGGTCATTGCCCTTTTGTTTTTGCCATTTGATCTCCTGTGAGATTCAACCCATTCTTCCCTTGGGATAAGTTCTTCAATTCCATCCACTACTTTAGTGGGTGGCTTCCATTCTTTGACAATCACATCCCAAAGGTCTACCACATCTATATCGAGGTAGATTTCCATTCTATACTTCTAATGAGTATAGTCAAATCCATCAAAGTAAGGCTTAAGGTGTGAGTGGATTCCCTCTTGTGTCATGAACTTTGCTCACCCAATTAAGGCTAGAATGTGAGACTTGGCTCTGATACCACTTGTTGGCCCTAGGCACCAAGAATAGGGGGTTGAATTGGTGTATAAAAAAAATTAGGAGCAAAGGATAAAAAAGAGTAGAAGAATAAGGTACACGATTTATAAAGATTCGGGTATAATTGACCCTATGTCCACTCCCCAATTCTCTGCAATTGGGTGTTCCACTAACTTCAAATGGTGTTTATAAGCTCACACCAAACTTTTACACTTTGTGTTTTCAAGGCTCATACAACAACCTTTACACTATGTGTTTTTAAGGCTCACACAATAATCTTTACACTATGTGTTTTTAAGGCTCACACAATAACCTTTCTTTAGTGTTTTTACAGGCTCACACTAGAACCTTTACTCTTGGTGTTTAATGCTCACACCCAACACCTATAATCTCATAAAGAAGAGAAAAAAATGAGTAGCAAAAGATTGAGAGCTTTAACACAAGTAATGAATTCTCTATCTATCTTATTTCTCATTATTTGGTGGAGTATTTATACCACATGCCAACCACAGAGATGTTAGACTTTAAAGCTCAACAAATCTTCAAGACATGCTAGGTAAATTTTACATTAATTACATGTCAGGCTTGAGTCGCAATCACTACTAGTCAATTATGGTCGCGAAATCTAAATTTTCATATGGGAGGCAAAAATTACGGCGAAAAAATCCTTTTGTGTCTAACGGTCAGTCCATGTGGCAACTTCTTATTGGTCTATCAGGAAAATATAGTTGTTGTGTTCTAACTGCTCATAAAAGTCGTGGTCGTTATTCTTCTTTGTACAGAGAGGAACAGAGAATGTGAATCCTTCTGTTTGAAAGACAATCTTCTTCTTTTGGAATCGCAGTCGCTACCCAAAATGTTACTCTTGCAAATTTTATTCTCCAATGGATAATTGGGACACTTGACATGTTGTGATTGTGGACTCGCTTCCCTCTTTAATCACTTTGAAAGTGGCGATAGTGGCAAAGGTATGACACACACCGCGAATTTGTCTGTGACTTTGGCACTTACATCTTTGGATGAGTCGCGGCAATGATAACACCTGAGAGTCCTTCTGGTCGAGTTTCACCCTTTCCTTGAACTAGGTCGCAATCGCGAATTACTGACCACTGACCAAGAATTTGTATGAACTTTGCCTACTTGAGGATTATGCAATCCTTCCAACTTCCAATGGAAATCTAACTCAATTTCTGCAAAACTACACTTAGTTGAAATATTAGATATGATCAATCTCTTTTGTCAATATCAAAAGAGGTCCAAGACTTAGGATTACCCACCCTAGTCCAACAACGACCACACCTCTAGCTTTACTGGCGTAATCTTCAAACCTTATGAATGGCTAGTGTATATGTGGCATGTTTTAAATGGGTTCCCAGCTAGCCATTGGGGCTTTTTCTTTGGAGTTTAAAGGTTACAGTCATGACTTGTTATTCTTGATCGTGACTCAAGTTTTGCACTAACGATCTTAGGTGTGATCCAAGACGCATTCTAGCTTGTTTGTCTTTGTTCCATGGAAAAGCTAAATAGGCGATCACGGCTTAAGAATCTCAATCGCTACTTACCATCTTAGTCATGATTTCCCACTCTTAATTACAAGTTATAGATCAATTTTTGTTATCATTTAATATTCTAATTTGTTCTAAACTTATTTCTTGCAAAATCAACACTTAGTAAACACATTAGTAACCTTGAATCTAATTTGTCAAGATAAAAATGAGGTTAGACCAAGTTTGATTAACTTAGATCAACAATCTCTTCCTTTTTTTTTTATTTTGATAATTTAGATTGATTTTACAAAAGAAAATAACCCCTACCATGTATGTGACAACATATTATAACGTACAAGTTAGAATAAGCTATACATAAGGTTACACATCATATCTTAAAGCATACTAAGTAAAAGGAAGTTTTCCCCCCTCAATTTATATTCCCTTGATATATATATATAAGGAAATACAATTAGAGGGATACATTTAATCAACATTAATTATACTGTAAGAAATAATTAACAAGGCATTGAAGAAGACAATAGAGATCAAATGGATAAAAATAATAAAATTTTGTTAATGAAAGAGAACGAGCACATGATAGGCAAATGGAAATTAATTTAACAAATAAATTTTTAATCATTATATGATAGGCACAACTACATTTTATGAGATCAAACAAACAAAATACAAAAAAAACATAGTAAACAACAAAGACAAATAAAAAGGCTATGCTTAATGTTCCTTGTCATCACTTCACTCATCCTGATCTTGGGGATGACATTGGGCAATCCCTAATTTGGCTTGAATTTCAATGATGTAAATATGGAGATGGCCTATGAGTCCAAATCTTCTCATAAAATTATCTAACTTCTTGTTTATGAACTCTAAAGTGACTTGGAGGGAGTGAGAATTGCTATTGTTATGGTTGCTCTTATGGTTATGCCTCCTCACCAACACTTTCTTGAATCACTATTATAAATCACTTTTTGCTCCTTATCTTCTTTTAGATCTTAACCCCTTGAGCCCCAAGCAAGTATTCTTAAGTGTTGGCCTTGATAGCTTTAGCGACTCATAAAGGTCAATCGAGTTGGTGTTATGACAAGAAGAATTTGATAGGGTAAGTACACCGACATGTTTTGGCTATGTCAGTTAAGTGGGAAGAAAGAATAATTTGGCCATGCTCTGATTTGGCAAGATGAGCAAGTTGTTTAATAGGAACTCTATACTTTCTCATTCTTACCCCCCCTCCCCCCTCTCTATAGGAATTTATAAAAAAAAAAAAAGGTGATGATCTTATAAAGGATTCAAAGGGGTAGAAAGACAATGTTTTTGGATGACTTTGAGTCATGCCTCTTCTCGATTGTGATGTTCTTCTAAAAATCATTATAACTCATATAGAGGTTACGAAGATTCCAAACCTCATCAATTTGTAATCTAAAAATCCCTGCTAAGGTTTCAAGTTATCCCATTTGGTTTCTTAAAGAAATGGAAGGAGATTCCATATGTACCTAGTTCATGAGTGGGACTTCTATTGATCTTCATGGCTATAAGAAACTCCCTTGTGATTTTATCATACCCAACTTTTTCTACAAAGACAAATTTCTCCTAAGAACAGTTACTAAGGTAACCCATTATGATGTCCTTCATGCCTAAGGCTTGCAAAGTAAAAATGCTTAGAGTTTTATTAGGAAAGATGAGTTTATCCCTTATTGTTTCATATCTTTCCTTCTTCCCTTTGGGTAATTACTTCATTAGTCCTAAAGGAGAGGGTTGAAGAGATGAAGTCATTAGGGCTTTCCTTTTTGCTTCATTTGGAAAGTCTTGGTTTGAGGGCATTGGTTTAGAGGGGAAGTAAGAATTATAAGAAGAATAGATGAAGAAATGAGTAGAGAAATTAGAGGTTTTTGAAAGTCAAGGAGTTTGGAGGATTAGAAAAGGAAGAAAAATGGATCGAATGGTAGGAAAAAAGGTTTGTGTCAACTTAAAAAGGGTGAAAATGGCTACATTTTATATTTAATGCAAAATTGGTCATTAAAAAAGTGGTTAAAAATTATTCTACAATTATTATAATTCATAATTATGAGACGAAGGTAACGACCATGATTTATGAAAATTGTGTCTAACAAATACTTTAACCTTTGAATGTCATGCACGCTTTACTAAAATTTAGAAAAAATTTAAAAATCGTGAGCACTAAATGATGGTAATGACTGCAAGATTTTAAAAGGTGCAAATCAAACAAGGTAACATATAAAGAGTGATTGTAAAATGTGTTGTCTTAGTCACGACTTCAGGTCAACTTGGAAAATGAAGTTAAAACACAATTTTTGTAATTAGCCTTTAAGTAAATAATCGAATTAATGTTTGGATGATTGATGTAAACATATGAATATGGAAAAACTCATATGTAATTGAATCAATTAATCTCAACTCATAATCAAATCATTAATAATTATAACACACATAAATCCATCATCAATCAATGCATCCTTTGAAATTAATTCAACTTTGGGAGCTCTCATTTAGCATTCCTAGTTCCCTCTTAATGAAAGGAGTTTAGTGAAAATATATGTTAATTGGTTTGTTGCATCAATGAATTCTAATAGAACATCACTATTTTGAACATGGTCTCTTAAGAAAGAATGTCTTACTTGCATTTAGACTGCTAGATGGGATTCTTAGAGAGATAAATAGCACTAGTATTGTCACATTTGATGGGAATGTGATCAATCACTTTGTCATCATCCTTGAGTTATTACTTCATTTATAGGACTTGTATATAACAACACCATCGCTATATATTTTGCTTCGACAGTAGACAAGACAACCGATATATGTTTCTTACTAAACCAAGAAATTAAGCACTCACCAATAAATTAACAGATCTAGAAGTGGTTTTTCTATTAAGTAAACTACTTGCATAATCTGCGTATGAATAACTTATAATATCAAAAGATGTGTTCCTAAGATACCACAATCTTAGATGTATTATACCATGCAAATATTTTAAAATTCTCTTAACGCATGCAAATGAGATTTTTTTGGATAAGATTGAAATCTAGCACAAAGACATATAATATACATTATATTAGATCTAAATGTGATAAGATAAAGAATTGAGCCAATCATACCTCTATATATTTTCTCATCAATTGTCTTACCTGATTCAGCTTTGTTAAGCTTTATGGTTGAGCTCATTGGTGTTTTGGCACTTTTGCATATATAATTTTAAATTTCTTGAGTAAATCCTTTGTCTATTTAGATTGGTTAATAAAGATGTGCTTTTTGCATTGCTTGATTTAAAGGCCAAGCAAGAATTTAAGCTCTTTGTCATGTTTATTTCAAATTTCCAAGTTATACGCTTAATAAACTTTTCACAAAGAGATTCATTAGTAGCACTAAACACAATGTCATTAACATAAATTTGAACTATGAGTATGTCACCCTTATGCATTTTCATAAAAGGAGTTGTATACCCATATGTTTTTTTCATAAAAAGAGTTGTATCAACCTTGCATTTTGAAAAAGCATTTTTCAAAAGAAATGCACTAAGCCTTTCATACTAAGTTTTAGGAGCTTACTTCAAACTATATAAAGCTTTAGTCAATTTTCAAACATGATTAGGAAACACATGATGCTCAAATCCAGGATGTTATTCAACATAAACTTCTTATTCAATGTAACTACTCAAGAATGCACTTTTGATATCCATTTCAAATAATTTAACTAAGCAGATACAAAAATAATCCTAATAGCCTTTAATCTTGCTACAAGAGCAAAGGTTTCATCATAATCAATGCATTTTTCTTGGTTGTACATTTTGGTAACTAATTCAGTTTTTTTTTTTCTTTTTTATAATGGAACCTTACTCATCCAACTTGTTTTTATACTCCCATTTACATTCAACAACCAAATGATCTTTTGGTCTAAGAACAAGTTTGTAAACTTTATTTTTCTTAGATTGGTTAAGTTCCTTTTGTATAGCAATCACCCAACAATCATTATTAAGAGCCTCATCAATAGATTTTGGCCTAGTTCAAGAAATAAAAGTAAGATTATTATCTAAGGCTTTAAAATGAGATCTATTACTTATACCCGTAAAGGTTTTCCCAATGATGAGCTCCTTAGGATAATTTTTGGGATACCTCTATTCCTTAGGTAGCTTTTGGACTTGTTTCTCTTCCTATTGAGGTTGAGTTTCAATCGATTATGGTTGCTCCTCTCTAATTTTATCCACTTTTGAGTTGGAGTTGATTTCAAGTTTTTCAAACTCACCTGCAAGATCATCAATAAAAGAATATTTTCCAATATCAAGTTTACTAGATTCATTAAAAATAATATTCATAAACTCTTCAACAACTATGCACTTCTTATTAAATAGTTTATGTGCATTGCTAGTGGTGAAATATCTTTAAAAGATGCCTTTATCGATTTTTGAGGCAAAATTTTCAAGGTTGCCCATGGTGTTCAATATATAGTATTTGCATCCAAATACTCTAAGATATGAAATCTTAGATTTTCTTTCATTCTGTAACTCACAAAAAGTTTTGTTCAAAATAGATCTTTTGAAAACAAAATTTGCAACATAACATGAGGTGTTGATGGCTTCGGCCCAAAAGTAATTTAGAAGAGAGTATCCATTGAGCATAGTTCTAGACATCTCTACAAATGTCTTATTTTGTCCTTCTATAACATATTTTATTATGATGTTCTAAGAGGTGAGGAGCCAAAAAGTTATATGAAATATCATTTTCCAAATAATAGTTTTCAAAATTCTCATTTTGAAATTCTTTTCCATAATCACTTCTAATGCTAGAAATGAAATTACCTTTTTTTCATTTTGAACTCTTTTTGCAAAATTTTTAAATGCATCAAAATCATCACTATTATGATTCAAGAAATCAACTCAAGTGAACTTATAGTAGTCATCCACAAGTACATAGGCATACTGAATTCTACTTAAACCGTCATTTCTAGTAGGTCCAACCAAGTCCATATGAATTAGTTGATGGGGTTTAAATGTACTTATAATATTCTTTGTTTTGAAAGAAGTTTGGTGTTGCTTTCCTATTTGACAAAGTCTACATGTCTTGTCCTGAATGAATTTTAGCTTGGAAAGTCCATCCACTAGCTTACCTTTATGTCAAAGTCATGGTTCATTGCTAATAAAGATAAGACATTTAAAGGATTGATTATCTAAATTGTCTAAATCAATTATGTAGGTATTGTCTTCCCTTTCACTCTTGAAGACTACATTGTCATTTACCCAAGTAGTGACAAGGCATTCTTTAGAGTCATAAGCAACCTTGTCACATAATATTGTTGATGTGCTTTAGGCCATTTTATTGTAATAGATACTTTTTAATAATAATGTCAAGGTTGCATTTTTTATTAAATATCTCTTTTATATTTTGTTTATAACTAAATAATAAATTTAATGGATAATGAATTCTACCTAAGGACATCAAGTAAGTAACTTAACAGTAAAACGCTTAAATGTAAAGAACTATATTCTAAATTATCCATAATCGGTTATTACTATTAGGACAATAATGAACGAAAACTAGTACGTATTTTGATTGATGACTATATTTTACTAGTCATAAATATGAGATATTAAATCAAACACATGGATAAATATTTTTTAAAACATTATATTGTGCTGGCCCACTATGATAATACTATATGGATAAGTTGTCATAAATAATTCTCATAAAATAGTATTAACTTAATTCTCTGACATGAAAATCATCATGGATTCTAGCATTATGAACTTCATGTTTTGATACAGTCCAACATTATCTTTAATCAAATAATCATACGAATTGATATTAGACATGGAGTAAATTGTCTAGAGGAATATCAGTGATTGATATGGAATTTTCCCTTATGCATTTATGAAAAATATATTTTTAGGCCCCTCAATGAGTTAAACTAAAGAAAATGCATGACCATGCGAAGATAAATTAATAAAGGTTATCATTGTCATTTTACATTTATCTACTTAGGGATCGATAGATAATTCAATTGAACTATATAAGGATGGTATGATTTATGTTTTATATTCAATTAAAATATAATGTGACAAAAGGATTATAATAATATTTATAAGACAAGTTAGGTAAGATTAATGACTTTCATACAACTTGGGAGTCACAATATATTACAAGGGCCTACTTATAATTTGTGGTCCATAATAGTTTTTAAGTCATTGTCAATGTTATGTGAACCTATAAAGTTGCACACTTAAAATAGGCCCAAAAATAAAATTATATTTATTGCTCTCTTTAGATATACATAATTAAAATAATTAGAGATATTATCTTAAGTATCTATTTGTTTTAAAAGTTAAAATAAAATATCATATCTAGTTATTTGTATTGCTTAAGATACATGTTTTGTGTATATATCTAAATAGTTGAGATATATTTACATTAGGATTTTCCAAAAAATAAAACATTCACATTAACTTTCAAAAAATGCTTTAGAGAGAGAGTGTGCAAACGACTTTGGTGCTAGCATACTATTCGTTTTGGACAGCATATTCGTGTGAATAACTGTAAAGGATATTAATCTTTTGCCAGCATCTGAATCCCACAATCGACACTCCAAACTCAAGATAGGGTGTTACCAATATAAACTCTCTTTCTGCCTTCTAACAATCTTACAATTCATCTCGAAGTGGTAGGATTTCACTTTTTTTTTTGTCAATATGATTGAATTGCATAAATCTTTCGTGGATTTTATATGTATAAAACTTTGCTTTTTCCATTATGCTTCTTCTACAAAACCCAACAATGTTATCAGAGCCCCTTGCGAACTCGATGAAATTGAATTAAATATTTTTTTTGTATATAAGTGTTATATGTATGAACATAGGTGTGATTGTTTAATCACTTCAACAGTTTAATATAAAATGGATCAGTTTAAGGGCAATTTAATTAATCTACGTGAAAAATGAAAATAATACATTAATTACATTAATGAGTTTTGGGGTTTAATTTGATTAAATGAATTTGATAGAGTTAATTTGATTAATGTGTTTACCATTCCTTGTAATATGTTATTCATTCAATTAATATTATATTTTTCATCTTATTAATCATAGTGAATTGTTTAATTATTAAACTTGTAATAATCTATTTTGAACAAATCAATTGATATTATAGGGTCAATTTAATTGTTGAATGACAATAATCTATTTTGAACATATTAATAAACTTCATAAAACTATCAAGTGTTAAACAATGATTAATTAATTTTGATATGAACATATTAGTTAATCATTTTAGTTAATCAAATAAATTAAAAATTACTTGAATTCGGGCAACAATTCGCTCAAACGAGTAAGGGGGCTGCCCCTTGGACCCTATTAGGTGTGATGCCCCTAGGACCCTGCAAAGGATGCTGCCCCTTGACCTGGAATGGATTCATCACATAAATTGTAAATTGCTCTAACATAATTTGTTTAGCATATTTTTTATGTTTGCCTATATGTTTTTGCATGTTGCATGGCATGACCCTTTAGACATATGTGATTAATATTTTTTTTATTTCTCTATTTTAAGGGTTGGTTCTGTGTATTGTTTATTTTTTATAATAATTTATTTTATTGGTATTATTAGAATAACATCAATTGCAATAATATAAATTGCTACTTGTAAAGGAAACCTTAAAGGCACAAGATGGTAATTCTCATGACACAAGTTTGTGATCTTCAAGCCATGAGTTAGAGACTGTTAATAACAATCTAGGCAAATCCATGAAAATGAAGATTTACCCCTTAGAATTGACTTTTGATCGTTATATTGGCTTTGAAGATTAATCTAAATTAAGGACTATGTTACGACATTATTATTATTATTATTATTATTATTATTATTATTATTATTATTATTATTATTATTATTATTATTATTATTATTATTTATGTTACAATACATGTGATGTATGAGATGCAACATAATAATACATGATAGGATGAAAACTAGTAAAATTTCTCAATAAAATTAAGTCACGAAAATGCCTACCATAATTCAAACACTTATCAAGACTTTGATTCCTAAACATAGGTTTTGCCAAGTAAGGTATATGTTGGCCTTAGGCACCAAGAAGGGGGGTTGAATTGATGAATAAAAATTTCAAAAAACAAAGATAGAGGGAGAAGAAAATGTAGAAGAGAGATAATCAATTTATAGTGGTTCGGGTATAATTGACCCTATGTTCACTCCCCAAGTAATCAATTGGGTATTTCACTATCTCAATGGTGTTTTCAAGGTTACACCCAACTTATACAACTTGTGTTTTGATGGCTAACATACAACCTTACAACAATGTGTTTTCTAGGCTGACACAAAACCTCACTCAAGTGTTTCACTACGCTCACACTTAAACCTTTCTAGAAGTGTTTTTACAGGCTAACACAAAACCTCACTACTTGGTGTTTAATGCTCACACCTAACAATCATAATTTCACAAAGAAGATGAAGAAAATGAGTAGCAAAGATAGAGAGCTTTAATCACTTGTAATAAATTCCTTAGCAACCTTATTCATGGTTGTTTGGTGGAGTATTTATAGCCAAACTTCACTAAAGAGACATTGTAGATCATAGCTCATCAAATCTTTGAGACATGTTTGATAGATTTTGCATTAAATGCTTATCAGGATGAAATCACAGTCGCTACTGTCTTTCGCAGTCGCGAAATCCAAATTCTTTAAGGGAAACCTCGTTTGTGTCTAACAGCTAGTCCATATGATAGCTTCATAGTAGTTCACTAGGAAAATATAGTCGTTGTCTTTTACGTACTTTCAGAAGTCCCAATCACGAGTTTTCTTGCATAGGACTTGACAGAGGATGCGAATTCATCTACCAAAGAAGTCATCTTTTTTCCACAGGATTCACGGTCGCTACCAGCAAGATGCCTCCGTGAAATTTGACATCCAACAGTCTTCTAGGACACTTGTCAAACTGTGGTTGTGGATTTGCTTCCCTCTTGAGTTACTTTGAAATTCGCGGTCGACTAAGGCATGACTTGCACTGCGAATTCATCTGTCACAAAATGGGTTCTTTTTTTCCATTAGTCGAGGCCGAAAATGGCTCCGCGATTTGGCCTGCTTGAATTTCAACATGTCTTAACATGTGTCACGGTTGCAAATCCTAGATTGCGATCGCGATTTACATGTCACTTTGGAGTTTATCAACTCCTTTCATTTCTTCTTAGGAGATTGATTCATTTCTGCAAAAACAACACTTATTTGAAATATTAGTGATGATCAATCTACTTTGTCAAGATGAAAAGAGGTTCTAAACTTAGGATTAATCATCTTAGTCCAACAAGATGTAAATGCAAGAGAATTGATAACTTTGTAACCAAACTCTTGCAATTTTGCTACTCAATCTTTTCTATTCTTTAAGTCATTATCGAGTGTGAGCATAAACACCAATTGTAATAGGTTATAGTGTGAGCCTGTCAAAACACTAAGAGAGGTTGTTGTGTGAGCCTATTAAAATACAAGTGTAAAAGTTGTTGTGTGAGCCTCAAAACACAAAAGTATAGGTTATATTGTGAGCCTTCAAAACACAAGTGTAAAAATTTGGTGTAAGCTTGAAAACACCTTTGAAAGATAATGGAACACCTAATTTCTAAGAATTGGGGAGTGGACGTAGGGTCGTTTATACTCGAACCACTATAAATCTTGTGTTTCTTTTATATTCATTTCTCTTCTCCCTTTTCTGTTTTAATTTTTATACACCAATTCAACCCTCCCCCTCCCGCCTCCCCTCCCCTTCGTCCTCTTCTTGGTGCCTAGGGCCAACAAAGATAAATTAACTTACCTATTTCCTAAAACTAGAAAAGCTTAGGTTTCCTTCCTATACAGCTCATTCTTCTCCCTCTCCTTCTTCTTCTTCTTCTTCCTTTCTTTCTTTCTTTCTTTCTTTCTTACTTAGCTCTCTCTTTCTTATGCTACCCCTCACATTTATCCTCTATATTTTGTTCCTAAAAGATGAAAAATTCAACTTGTAAACCAATTATAATAAGAAAAAATCGTGGTGTCTCATTTCCATCGGTTGGAAGTTCACTTTTCCTCTTTTAGTCCTTCTTCTTCACTCCTTCGTCACCTCCATCCATCTCCTAATCCCCACATGCTCCTTATACTTTTAAATAAGCTCTAAAACACCATTATTTATGATGTTGTAACATATACACAATTAAAGATAATTTTTCATACAACTATACAACCATTACGTATATGTTCAAGTGTCTCAAATGCAATAGTGTAAGTGTCATCGTCATGCTTATCTAATTCACATATTTAAATGATCATTTATCCATTGCATATGTTAATGTAAGATTGCAAATGATTTATGTAATGAATATGTTCATGTAAGAATGCTAATAAATGTGGATATGGATGTTACATTAGACATCATTCAAGCCTTAATTTTCATCATCAGTAAGAAGTTTAGAATGCTAATTAACATTAAGAAGTTAATAATCATCAATAATTCATGTAATCAATCCATATATATCAACTCTTTTAAAGCTTCAATTGTAAACTGTATTAATATTGCCTTTAGTTTAACCAAGGTATAAAACACCAATTAAGCTCAATTTCCTTATTGAAAGTGAATATTAGAACACTAATTATCATTTAATAAACCATCAAACATCAAAAACCAAGAGAAACAACCCATGCTCTTCAAATATATCTCATACTCCTTTTGAAGACAACATCAACTTTTATGTCATACTAAAACAAACTCCATCTCTTCCATCACTATAAAATGTTAAAACACCATGGACACTCCTATTAAAACATATAACCAATATACAAGAGATATGGAAGATAATAACATATTTGAAATAAAGAGGAGAAAGTCACCAATTTGCTTAAAAGATGAAAGGAGATGGTTGAGCCAACTTGATTCTCATAACTTCTTTTTGGTAGCCATGGATGAAGGAGAGGTTTTAGGAGGACTTTTGTGAGTTTTTGGATTATTGAAAAATGAGGAAAATGGAGTAAAAGTCATGTTTAGGCTAAAGACAAATAGAAAGAGGGCTAAAAGACTAAAATGCCCAAATAGAGTATTATAAAAAAATTCATAAAAAAATGCTACTTCCAACCCATAAACTTATGCTTCCACCCTTTTGTTCTTTTATCAATAAACTTCAAATCTAGTTTTAGGCATGAAGACTAATGGAAAATGGAGTTAGAGTCATATTTAGTTAGAAACTAAACATAAAATGGTGTGAAAAGACCAAAATGCCTAAATAAAGCCTTCTAACCTTTCGAAAGTTTTGCTTCCAACCTTTTGTTCCTTTCTTTAATAGACTTCAAATAGCAACTTTAGAAATCTAAAATATATTTAAAGCACTTCATTAACATGTTGTTTAATCACAAATTAAGCTCACTTACATACCTTAGTAGCCATTGAAAGATTATACACTAAACTTAGCTTATACCTTAACTTCCATCATCATTTCTCATTTCTTTATTAGCACGTACTCTAACATAAATTTATTCCATAAATAATATTGACATATTCTTCATTTTTAAACCATTAATAACATCATTCATGCATATTAATTAATCACCATTTCTTACATATGCATACTTATGCATCATAACTTACATTTACTTTCTTTTTATGACATAACATCTTTCACCTTCTTATCTCCTAGTCATTCTTTTTAACTCATATAATATCTTAATTAATATTTATTATATCATTTAAATCATCATCATTTCTTCATATTTAAACTCCTTATTCTTATCACTTAAAGGAAGCAGTCCTCATTTATAAGAGACCCCCAAAAATCAACTTTTGGGCCTTACATATTTCAATCATTTTCTTCGCCATCTTGAATAATATTAACATCATGCATTATTAAAAGGTGGTTGATGAATTGCATAGTCCAAAAGGCATCCAATAGTAGGTAAAGGTACATAAGGGTAGGTGAATGTTATCTTTTCTTAATCCTCCAGAGATATTTAAATTTAGCAATAACTGAAATATCCATCTAGAAAGCAATAGTATTGATACACTACAAATCTTTCTAGCATTTGATCAATAAAAGATAAAGAAAAATGGTTTTTAGAGTTGCCACATTCAATTTTCTATAATCTATGGACACTTTTCATCGGTCACAAACCTAGTGGGAATAAGTTCAATGTTTTCATTCTTTATAACCATCATACCTCCCTTCTTAGGCATTACTCAAACCACATTAAACCAAGGACTATCTAAAATAAGGTAGATGATCTCAACATCTAATAATTTTACTACCTCCTTTCGAACCACCTCTTTCGTGTTTGGGTTAAGTCTTTTTTTGTGCTCTATAGTGGGTTTATAATTGTCTTCATTAAGATTTTATACATGCAAAATGTAGGACTAATCCTTCTAATGTCCTTTATAGTCCACCCTATAGACTTAATCCTATTTATTAACTGATTTTTAGGGTCTCTTATAAATAAGGACTCATTCCCTTAAATGATGAGCATGATGAGGCTAAATTTGATGAAATGATGGTGATTTTAGTGATATAATGATGACTAATTAAGATATAATATGAGTTAAAAAGAATGACTAAGTGATATAAAGGTGAAATATGATAAGTCATAATAAAAAAGTAAGTGTAAGTTAAGACATATAAGCATATATAATAAATAATGATTAATGAACACACATGAATGAAGGCATTAAAGGTTTAATAATGAAGAATATTTCAATATTATATATGGAAGAAAATTATGCTAAAGTATATGTTAAAAGGAAATGAGGAAGGGTGATGAAAGTTAAGGTATAAGCTAAGTTAGGTGCATGGTCTCTGATGGCTACTAAGGTATGTTACTATGCTTAATTTATGATTAAATGAAATTTTAATGAAATGTTTTATATGTATTTTTGTTGGCCTTTGGCACCAAGAAGGGGGGTTGAATTGGTGTATAAAAATTTAAAAATAAAGAAGAGGGAAAGAATAATGAGAATAATGAACACAAGCGATTTATAGTGGTTCGGGTATTAACCAACCCTACGTCCACTCCTTAATTCACCAATTGGGTATTTCACTCAATCACTAGTGTTTTACAGGCTCACACACAACCTTACAACCGTGTGTTTTACGGGCTCACACACAACCTTACAACCGTGTGTTTTACGGGCTCACACACAACCTTACAACCGTGTGTTTTACGGGCTCACACATAACCTTACAATATGGTGTTTAATGCTCACACCCAACAAATTGACAATATAGCAAAGAAAATTGAAATAAATGAGTAGCAAAGATTGAGAGCTTTTTCTCTTGATAATAAATTTTTTGACAATAAATCTCTTGATCTTTGCTCTTAATGCTTGGTGGAGTATTTATACCCAAATTCCACCAAAGAAACTAACGGCTAGTTTTCAATAGAGCTTTAGGAAAATATAGTCGTTGTGTTTCTTCAGCCAGCATAAGTTGCAGTCGTTAATTCATTTGTGCAGACCGCGATTCTAACCAATAATCAGTCTGTCAAAAATCTACAATTTTTACTCCTCAAATTGCGGTCGCTACCAACATGTAGCCTTCGCGATTTTTGACTTCCAATGACTTCCTAGAACACTTGTCAAGCTCTGATTGTGGAATTGATTCTTATTTGGAGTTCTTTGAAAATTGCGGTCTCGATTCCGGCATGACTCAGACCGCGAATTCTACTGTGATAATAGGACCTTAACTTGAGAGACTTATTTTTCTGCAAAATCAACACTTAATAAAAATATTAGTAATGATCAATCTCCTTTGTCAAGATCAAAAGAGGCTCTAGACTTAGGATTAACCATCCTAGTCCAACATTATTGTGTTTCTAAAATATTAAAATATTTTTTCTTCATTATACTAATAGATCCTTATGCTATTTTTTTTCTTAAAATTACAATACTCTCAAATTTATATTAAATTTTTTCTTTTTCACCTTCAATCTCTCTTCTACACATTAATCTCTCTCATCCTTACCATTTACTAACAAAATTCATCAAGATCCAAACATTTAAAAAAAATTAGAACCCTAAAAACCTTAAATCTAAGCACCATTAAGCCAAATAGGGAAGAAAAAAAAATTCATGCTTTCGTTGTATAAGGAATTGTACAACTTTTTGTGTAATCTCAACAAGACAAATAGAAAAATAATTAAAAAAAACTTAACTTCATCAAAAATCTTTATTTCTATTTTCTCTATCAACAATCTCCAGATTTCTTCAACCACCACAGCAACCTTCTAAGCTTATCATCAACAATAGTAGCATCATTAAGCTAATCAATTTGGGTGTATCAAGACCAAACCGCCAAGGTCATCTCCCATTTATTAGCTTTTATTCATACAAGCTGACAATAGCCACAACTACAACAACAACAATGGACACTCTTCTTTTCCTTTTGATCAAACTCATATGATAGCAAGAAATTTTAATAAGCAAACCACTCCAATTCTCGAAGGCTTGATCTTTTTGGCTCAATTAGGTCTCTGGTGGACATTTGAAACCAATAGGTTCATATTATGGTTACTCATAGAATAAAATACTAAAAATTCTTTTAAATTTTTATCATAATACACTATTTCATCTCTTATTTTTTTTTTAAAAAATATATTATAATTTGTTTATATTTTGGCACTGTAAAAGTAAGTATTCCTTTTATAATATTTTAATTTTTTTTTATCATTTAAATGGTAAAACAATAGAATCTCCTAGATTTATCATAATTCATTAGTGTGTCCTTTATTTTTTTAAAAAAAATATTTTAAAACTATTATATTTTTGCACCCTTAGTTTTGAAGTTTTTTATATCAATTTTATCATTAATTTTAAATTAAATTAAAAAATGTCTTTACTCACATATCCTCTCTATTCTCAAATTCAAATGAAAAAATGCATTTTTTTTCTTTAAAATATCATCATCATCAACATCCTCTTCTCCTTATCAATCAAATTCCTAAGACCCTTCATTAATTTCTTTCTTTCATCCTTTATATCATTAACATTTTCATAAATAAAATACTGACTTACATCAAGAATACTTATTGAAACAATATTACATCAATTGATTTTATGAAAATTAAACATCTTCATCTTTCTAACTATATGTAGTGACTAAAATTATTCTACATATAAGTTCATAGGGCACTTTTCTACAGACTACCTTTACTTGAGCTTTAACGAGTGTGAATTATCAAATGATCGTTGTTTAAATTATTTCAATGGCTACGAAAAAATTCAATTAACATTGATTTTTCAAAATCCTTTTCTTTAATTTGGCTTCTACTTGTGGCTTCTTGTTTTACTTTTTGGCTTTCTTTTCTTCGATATTACTCCTCCATTGTTTTTCAAATAAAATATAAATCCTAATAAAAAATAATCAAATAAATTAAAACTTTTTTAAGATTTTGCTGTCATTCAAAATATCATTCAAATACATGATTGAAGTAAATGTCTTGTCAAATTTGAAATCACATGGTCAATAATACTACTACACCATGAAAAGCTTGTAAACCTACATGGCTGATAGAAACAATTAGATTTAGGAAATCAATTAAATTAAGAGTATTGTCATGAGTTACCTTGCAATGACGCCATTAATGGTGGTTACGGCATGTCCATCTATGGATACTACAGCAAAAATGAGGGTATATATTCCTTCGACTTTTGGTTACTACATCATTCAGAGAGAGACAAAGAGAGAGAGATTTTTGAAATGGAGAGGAAAAGAAAGATGTTGATGAGAGAGAAAGAAAGAGTTATGAAGGTATTTTTATTGTTTTAAAAAATTATAAATTAACATTGTAACTTCATGTGTTTCATTAATGGAATGATTATACAATGTAATGAAAGCAAAAATAAGGAATATTTTAGCATAATGTAAAAAAATTAAAAATCATGTAAAAAATTTAAAGGACTAAATTATTATAGAAAAAACATGAGCATAGACTAATTAATCCAAAATTTAGAAATAAACTTAATAAAATATAAAAATTAAATAAATAAAGCAAATATAATCATATGGTCGAAATCTTATCTTTTGATCAAATAAAGAATATTACATCTTCTAAAATCATCATCAATATTTCTTTTAATGATTTAAATTTTAAAATTTGAAACCTATTTAAAGATTTATTCTTCTTTACATCATCAAATATTTTTGTGCTTTAATTTCCAAAATCCAAAATCATTCAATAACAAGAATAGAAGGCCCATATCTATTAAGCTATCCCTTAATTTTCGCAGGAGGAGTGCTAGATACATTTTTTTTAACTTTCTCTTTATTTATTTCTATTTCACTCCTTACCATGACATGATTTAAAATATGGAGAGAAGGTTCGTATTGCTACTCCTTAGAAAATGGTTGGTATTGCTATCATGAAAATATGATTTTTCTTTTTAAATAATAATATTTTAGATTTTGAAATATTTTTAGATATTTATAAAAATAGTTAAGTTATATTGTCAACTTAATTTAATAGCTAACAAAAAAATCTTCAAATGTTAATTTATGAACAAAATCATTTCTTATTCATAAAATTCATATTGAAAAAATTTGTAATTAATTAAGAAAGAGAAATTTTCTAATTTTTGTTTTAAAATAAGCTATTTACATAATACCCTTAGGTCACCTACCCGCTATTAACGACAGGTTGAAAAAGATCATCAGTCACTCTCCAAGTTCATTTACGATTATGTCGCTGAAGGGAGTGGTTGTAAATTTAGTCGACGGCTACATTGCTGAAGGAGGAGGTGGTTACAAATTTAGTTCAATAGAATGCACATCTGGTTAGGTGAATTTGGTGAGAAGATCAAGATATTATCACAATTTGTTTGTTTGGTTGGTTCAATAGAAAATAAGAGTAGAAAAGAAATTGCTGAGACATGAGTAATATTACATCTACAAATTTTGATTTTTTATATGAATTTATTTTAGGTATATTTGCACCATAGTTTAATTTTGGATAAATGAATTAGAACAATTAGAGCAATTAGTTATGGTCCATGAATTATTATGCATTTAAAGAAAAATTAAAATTTGCAAAATCAATATATATACATAATTTTGATATCAAATTTAATTATAGACGAATATTTGTTGTTTATCAAGTAATTATATTAATAACATAGTATTTTTGATAACTGATAATATAATATGTTTTTATTTTACTATATAACAAGTAAACTAATAATTAAATATTTATTTTACTTAATTAATTAATAAGAAGATAATATAAAAATTAAAATGTATAAAATTTGTTGAACTAGGATAATCAATCCTAGGTTTAGAATCTCTTTTGATCTTGACAAAGTAAATTGATCATCACTAATATTTCAAATAAGTGTTGTTGCAGAATTGAATCAATCTCTCAAGAAGAAATGAAGAAGTTGATAAATTCCAAAGTAACATGTAAATCGCGACCGCAACCTAAGATTCGCGACCGCGATTCATGTTAAGACATGTTGAAAATCAAGCAGGCAAAATCGCAGTGCCATTCTCGGCCGCGATCCTTGAAAAGAGAAAAGTCAGATTGACACAGATGAATTCGCGATAGAAGTCTCGACTGAGTTGCGATCGCGAATTTCAAAGAAATTCAAGAAGGAAGCAAGTCCATAACCACAACCTGACAAGTGTCCTATAAGACTGTTGGAAGTCAAAAATCGCGAAGACATCTTACAGGTAGCGACCATGATCTTTGTGGAAGAAAGTTAACCAATTTGGCAGTAGGATTCGCGGCCTCTGTTGCGTCCTGTGTAAGAAAAAAATCACGACCGCGACTTCTGAAAGTAGGTGAAGGACAATGGCTATATTTTCCTAGTGAACTAATAAGAAGCTGACACATGGACTAGTCGTTAGAAACAAACGGGGTTTCCCTTGAAGAATTTGGATTTCGCGACCGCGAAAGGCAGTAGCGACCACGATTTCACCCTAACAAGCATTAAATGCAAAATCTGTCAAACATGTCTCAAAGATTTAGAGAGCTTTGATCTGCAATGACTCTTTAGTAAAGTTTGGCTATAAATACCCTACCAAACAACCATGAAGAAGGTTGCTAAGAAATTTATTACAAGTATTGAAAGCTCTTAATCTTTGCTACACATTTTCTTCATCTTCTTTACATGTGTTAGGTGTGAGCATTAAACACCAAAATTGTAAGGTTTTGTGTTAGCCTCCAAAAACACTTTTAAGAAAGGTTTAAGTGTAAGCCTGTTGAAACACTTGAGTGAGGTTTCGTGTTAGCCTAGAAAATATTTTGCAGTAAGGTTGTGTGTTAGTCATTAAAACACAAGTTGTAATAAGTTGGGTGTGAGCTTGAAAACACCATTGATTTAGTGAAATACCCAATTAAGTGATTGAGAAGTGGACGTAGGGATAGTTTTGCCCGAACCACTATAAAATCCTTGTGTCTA
>CATIWR010055385.1:0-24843 GCA_949677035.1 Omphalea diandra | reverse complement strand
TATATATATATATATATATATATATATCGTAATGACATTAGTATTACAATCTCAAATTTATCTTCAATTACTTATTTGAATTTCATGAATATGCAATTAAATGAACTTGTTAATTTTTGCTAAATTATCAAATAAATCCTTAAACTTATCTCAAAGTAACAATAAAAGATAAAATGAATTTTTTTGTCAAATTTTCTTCTAAATTTATTTTATTTCATCAAAATTACCCATGATCTTGTATTATTTCATCATAAAAATCTTATTTCGTCATAAAAGTTCATTTTCATCAAAATTACTTTCGATCTTATATTATTACATCATAAAAGTCTAAAATATTAGTTGAAAATGACATTGACTTAAGAATGATAAGTGAATATGACAAAAACTAGCTTTTATCATCTACCCAACCCTCCTAATGAGGAGAATTTTCCTCTTATCACTCATTTCGTATGGACTCGTTTGTTTAACGAGAATTTTTCATAAGGCAAATATTTTATTTTTTAAAAAATATAATTTATTACATTACAAAATAAAAATTTTTAGTTGTACTTTTGCACATTATTATATTTTTGTTTAACCGATTTCTCTCTATATTTATTGCAGTTGGATAAACAAGCAGAATTATTACTTCATGAAAATATCACTTTTTTGCATTTTTCAATTAATAAAATTTTATTGTCAAACTAAAGTTGTATTTTTGAGATATAGGGATTTAATAATTTATGGAAATTTGTGTTTTTATCGAAACACATAGTTCTCTTAAATTGCGTGTATAACACACACACACATTCTACTCAGCTAGTATTTAGACTTTTATGATGAAATAATATAAGAGCAGCGGTAATTTTGATGAAATAATACAAATTCAAGAGTAATTTTGACGAAAATATTTATTTTGTCTTTTATTATTACTTTGAAATAAATTCAAAGATTTATTTAATACTTTAACTGTTAATTTTTTATAAGCACAATATAGATTTTTTTATTTTTTATTTATTTTGAATGGTCATCATTGTGTTGTGAATGTACTCATTCTATATTATCAAATTTTATTTATGTACTTTTTTTTTTCAAAAAATTGTGCTCTTTCTTTTTAACTAGAAAAATCCATATTTTGTTGGTAATTATTAAATTTGCAAAGTCATCAATAATTTATACAATATAATAATATAAAATCCTATATTTTTTCAGTAGAATAATAAAATCTCATTGATGGTGCAAAGTAGTTAAGAATTAATATAATAAATATAATATAAACTCCTATAATTGTTTTAAGAAACTCTATAATTTCAACATGAATCCAAAATCAGATGAAAAATGCAATTATCTTATGATAAATCAAATCACTTAATAATAATAATAATAATAATAATAATAATAATAATAATAATAATATTATTATTATTATTATTATTATTATTATTATTATTATTATTATTATTATTAATTTCATGATTAAGATGATACACAAAATAATATTTTTAATATTGATATGATTGATCCCTCTATAAAAATAAAATGGCAAGGTATAAAATTGAGCAATAATATAGAGAGATACTATTTTATTGTTGATTAATATAAAAAATAAGAAATAATCTTAAAAGAGTATTTTTCCCTTGCATTAATTAAAACTACGGAAAGTCATAATCAAAAGCTAAAGTAAGAAAAAATTGTGAAAATTTTAAATTTCTGTAGGATAATTAAAATAAAATAACCATAATAGTATATGTATCGAGACCATCTAAAATCTTCAATAATATTTTAGGTTTAGATTTTTTACAGTTATATTTTAAATTCTAGCCTTGAAAATCCTAATAATAATAAAATTAGACTACTAAAAAAATCTAATTTATGTACCAATAAAATTTGATTTAATGTGCATTTCCTAATTAGGTAAATGCATTATACATGAATAATACAAAATATTGCCAACACGAATAATACAAAATATTGTCATGCCACAATGATAAAATTAGGTTACTATCATTTAGGTCTTATCAAGTGATTTTCTGTATAAACCTACAATTAAAAATTTAAGCAAATATTGCTTTTGATTCATGCCAATTTGAAAGGTTTGTTGAGTATTGTGTTTCTAATTCATTATATCTAAATAGACCATTCAAAACTTTTTTTGTAATTTTAAAGTAAATAAGTAAACTTATACTATAATAAAAAAAATTTATACATGAATTGATTGTCTAACTAAAGATTATTTATTAGATTTAAAAATTACACACACACACACACACACACACACACACACACACACACACACACACACACACACACACACACACACATATATATATATATATATTGTGTGTGTGTGAGAGATAAGCTCTTATAGGTGGCACTGGAGATACCTTCATTCTTTGGATAGCTATTGGGATTGATCCTCCTCTTGTTGACTGTGAGCTCTAACTTTTTATTGATTCTCCTCTCCAACTTCTTCTTTTGTGTTGGGATTGATTTCAAGCTTTTCAAATTCTTCTATAAGATTATCAATAAAAAAAAAAGGTTTTTTTCAAGGATGATTAATGATAATATATACATGTGTTTATATGATTTATTTTTCATTTAAACGAGTTTGTTAAACTCTGAAAATGACTTTCCGTTTTCAGAATAGGAAATCATTTTCTTGAAAATTGATTTAATTTTGCCTTTAATCAGAAACTATTTTCTTTTATTAATTTTTCTATATCTACGAAATAACGAAAAATATGAAAAATAATTTTTTGTAAAATATTTTTATAAAACAAATAAAACCTAAAATCAACTCAAAGTGTAGTCAACATTAATATGTAGTATGACATTTATCCAAAAATGGGTGCTGTTTAGCAATTAAGGACAATTAAGTAGGATTGACTTTGTGATCACAAAATGATAAGCCTTGATGGTAACCACCACCATCAATTACATTTCAATATATCTAAAAATTGGAAAATCAAAACAATTAAAGTGATAAATGAGTTGAATTGAATAAATTTCAAATTTAATTAATTTAAGTCAGATTAATTTTGATTGGATTGAATAACGAGTCGAATCATATTACTCGCTCAATATTTTAAAATAATTTCTAATTATTTCAAATTATGAATTAGGTCATTTTAAATTTTTAAAATATTATTTTAATTTTTAAATAATTTAAATAATCGAATCATATTTTAGTCAAATTAATTTTAAACCAAATCAATATTAGATAGAATCATTTCAATTTCTTTTCATTTTTAAATATAAATTATTTTAATTCATATCAGAAATTATGACCTCTAACTACTTATTGTTCGCTATTGCCTAATTTATTTAACAAACAAGGGAATGTGAGTAGCATTGACTTTCTTGCAACAGATAATTAGCCTTAATGTCTTAACCACCCCCATCAACCTCATTTCAATAGTCATAATCGTCTTTATTTAATATATTATTAATAGAAGTAGCAAATGAATTTGATTGGATAAATTTAGATCAAGTTAATTTCAAGTAAGGTCATTTTGGATCACATATTTTTCCAATGAGTCCAAATCAATTAAATCATTAAGTCAAGAAACATAAATAAATTTGGATAATTTTTTTAATTGGGTCACTTAAAATTTTAAAAATATTATTTTATCTTTAAATATTTCTATTAATTTAGATCAAGTCAAATAGATTAATTTTTGAATCAAATCATTTGGAATTGACCTATAAATCAAATTAAACTAAATTCAAATTGAATTATTTTTAATTTGAATAATTTCATATTGGATCTAGTTGAGGATTGTTACCTTTAATCACTAGTTTAGACACAAGGGAAATAACAAGATAAGCTACTTGCGAGCAAATTATGAAAGATTATTGCATGAAATCTATCACATAAATAAATAATATATTATGTTTAGTTAATTTGTATATTGTGCAAACTATTACATAAATTTTTTATTATAATTTTAATATAAAACTAATATTATAATAAAATTTTAAACAAGTAACCATTTTCTAATATAAAATCTATATTATATTAGAATTATTATTTTATTTTAAATCAGTTTTAATTACACCTGATTTTAAAGATAATGTAGTAATTTTTAAAAATGAATAGAATAAAATCATTATTTAACACTTATATTTATATGTGTGTGTATTGTGTTTATGTATAATTTCATTGAATTTACCTATAAATTATTTGAACATATTTAATCTGTTTAATTTCTCATATATATATATATATATATATATAATAACTAACGTTATAAGTTATAAATTCAATAAGTTCATAAAAATATTTGAATCCTAATTTACTTTTGATTTCATAATGACATTATAAGAGGAATTATATATTATAATTAGTATTACATTCTAAAAATTTATCTTCAATTATTTATTTGAATTTCTTGAATATGCAGTCAAATGAACTTCTCAATTTTTTATAAGCTCAATCTTAATTTAGATTTTTGGTTTTTTATTTATTTTGAATTTTCGTCATTGCACAATGAATGTACTCATTCTATATTATCAAATTTTATTCATTTCTTTTTGTTTAAAAAAAATTATATCTTTCTTTTTAATTAAAAAATCCATATTTGTTGGTAATTATTAAATTTGTAAAGTAGCCTATAATTAATATAATATAAAATCCTATATTTTTTTCACAAAATAGTAAAATCCTACTGATGGTGCAAAGTAGTTAAGAAGTAATATAATAAATATAATATAAACTCCTATATTTTTTTTAAGAAACTCTATAATTTCAATATAAATCTAAAATCAAATAAAAAATTGCAAATATCTTATGATAAATTGAATCACTTAATAATAATAATAAAATAATGTTGATAACGATTAAGATGGTAAACAAAGGAATATCTTCAACAGTGATATGATTGATCCCTCTACAAAAATAAAACGGTAGGGTCAAAAATAGAGCAAAATATAGAGATATAATATTTCATTATTGATTAATATAAAAAAAATAATAAATAATCTTAAAAGTGTATTTTCCCTTGCATTAATTAAAACTATAAAAATTTGTAATCGGAAGCTAAATTAAGAAAAAAGTATGAAATTTTAAATTTCTCTAAAATAATTGAAATAAAATAACCACCATAGGGTATTTATAGGGACCATCTAAAATCTTCAATAATATTTTAGGTTTCGATATTTTATAGTTATATATAAAAATCTAACCTTGAAAATCCTAATACTAATAAAATTAGGCTATTGAAAAAATGTAATTAGGGACCAAAAAATCGAATTTAATGTACACTTCCTAATTAGGTAGATAAATTATACATAAATAATACAAAATATTGCCATGCCATAATGTTAAAATTAGGTTACTTTCATTTAGGTGATATGAAATGATTTTATGTATAAACCTACAGTTAAAAAATTAATCAAATACTGCTTTTGGTTCATGCCAATTTGAAAAGTTTGCTAAGATTCATTATATCTAAATAGATCTTTAAGAACTTTTTATTATTTTAAAATTTAAATTTATGCACACATACACATATTAGTACTTATATTTTTTGAAAAGCTCTTTTGGATGGTTCTTAATATACCTTCATTCTTTGGATAACTCTTGGGATTGATCCTCCTCTTATTGAGTTTGAGCTGTAACTTTTTATTGATTCTCCTCTCTAACTTCTTCTTCGTTTGAATTGGGATTGATTTCAAGTTTCTCAAATTCTTCTACAACATCATCAACGAAAAAACTTTTTCCAATATCAAACTTAATAAATTCATAAAAAGAAACATTCATTGACTCTTTAATTACCATGGATTTATTATAAAAGAACCTATATGCTTTGCTAGAGGTGGAATAATCTAAGAAAATACATTTATTTATTTTATATGTAAATTTTCCAAGATTATCATTGGTGTTCAATATATAGCACTTACAACCAAATACTCTAAGGTATGAGACCTTAGACTTTCTTCCATTCCATAACTCATAAGAGATTTTATTCAAAATAGGTCTTTCAAAATACAATTAGAAATATAATAAAAAGTATTGACAACTTTTGTCCAAAAGTATGTGGAAAGTTCATACCCATTGAACATTGTTCTAGCCATCTCTACCAAAACTCTTTTTCTTTTTTTTTTTTCTCTCTACAACATTATTATGCTATGTTATTTTAGAAGACGAAAAGTTATGAGAATTGTCATTTTCCAAATAATAATTTTCAAAAATTTTATTTTCAAATTCCATCCCATTATCACTTTTAGTATTATAAATGTCATTATCCCATTGGCAAAACTTTTAGAAGCATTAAAAGCATCATTCTTATGAGTCAAAAAAATAACTCAAGTAAACATAAAGTAATCATCAACAAGTACACATGCATACTGCTTTCCACCCAAACTAGCAATCCTATTAGGTCTAAAGAAATCCATACAAATTAGTTAAAGGGGTCTAGAAGTACTTACTATATTCTTGATCTCGAATGAAGACTTGTGTTGTTTCTCCATTTGACAAGGTCTACATGTCTTATACTTGGCAAATTTCACCTTTAATAGTCCATCTACTAGCTCAACTTTACATAAGTTTTGGATTAACTCCATGCTTGCAAGTCTAAGCCTCTATGCCAAAGCCATGATTTATTACTAATAGAGATAAGACACTTGAAAGATTAGTTAGCTAAATTATCTAAGTCAATTATGAAGATATTATCTTTCCTTTTCCCATTGAATTTTACATTATCATCAAGACACTTTTTGGAGTAAAAAGTGACTTTATTATTATTGACTTATACTCAATAAATTATGATTTAAACCATCAAGCAAAAGGACATTATCAATAAGAGAATAACCATTCAATAAGGGAACAACCATTCTTACTAATAATGTAAAGGCTAATTACCTTAACCTTGATATTATTCCTAAATGTGATATTTTCACTTATTTCTCCTTGATGGAGATGAAGAACTTTATATTCCTTGTCATATATTTTAAGTTTTTGCTATCCACATGTCGTGTTTTCATTTGAAGTAGATTGAAACATTTCTGTAAGAAGAAAAAGGAATTGTCTTTGTTTAGATACCCAATCATAGTTGGGTCCTAGGGGTTAGCCTTAAAAGGATGCTCAAGTTTGACATGCCCCTTCTTAATATAACAAAATATATTTATATGCTTTTACCTTATGCAATAGTAGCATTAAAAGTTTAGACTTATGAGTTTTCTTCTTCTTTACCACTCTTATATGAGTAGGAAGTTACCTCACAACATTATAAAATGAATGCATACATAGGCATGTATCGTGTTATGTTTGTAGGTGTTTGTGTACACGCGTCTTTTGGTACATGTATACATGACTGACTTTTTTAGTATTAGCTCTAGAGCCTTGTGAGGCCTTTCCATTTTTTTTTTTTTTTTTTTGAAAAAAGGTTTAGTGTGAGTTCTACCCCTCTTGTTCTCTACCTATATACTTGAGGTTTGTGGTATAGTAGCTTTAACAAAGGTATGAGGGGAGGATGTAAAGGTTCATGATCCTTGGTAGCAAAGACCATATTTCACCAAGGGTGGTCTTTGAGATATAATTAATATATCTAAAACTTCCTTCTTTTGTGAAACCTTAAGATAAAGTTTCTTAAATTCTTTACTTCTTCCCTCAAATTGTGATTTTCTTTACACAAAGAATCAAATGAGGAGGTTTTTAAGGAAACATCATCTAAAGAACTTTTAAGACTGGCAATAGATGCTTCCAAACTTGAAACAAGTTGAAATGAACTAGTAAGTCAATGATCCATTAATAATACATGGAGGACAAATGACAAGGTCTAGAGCTCTAAGGATTTAACCTTATTAATGGACTAGATTTGGATGAACCAAGATAGTTAATATTAAGCTAAGAATCTAAAAATGCAAGAGGAGCTTAAATTGGTCAACACATGATTCAAGTAAGCCCAAATCATGAAGATAATAGTCCAACCGTATGATGTGTTTTAGCCCATTTTAATAAAAGGCCATTTAGCCATAATAAGTTTTGTAGGCCTATTTCATGTCAATTTGAGTTTAGTTGTGTTGGATTTTTAATTTGAACATTTGTCCTATTTCATCCCATTAGAAATAAATTTTATTATATTTTATTTAATTATATATTTAAGATTTATAAAAAAGATAATAGGGAGTTAATACATTCAATGTATTACTATGATAGTGGGAATATTACTTATAACATAATGGGTTTTAATTAGCATGAATGTTTGTAAACGCTAAAGTAAGATCCTATATATCTAAGTGTAAGATTATAATATGAGCTTGGGTTTGATATCTACATAAGCAAGGCTCATCCTTTGTAATGAACAAGTTAAAGATAATCAAAATACAAGCTCTTTTTGGAGTGTTTTGCTTTAAGGTTCTTTTGTGAACTTAGAACTTATCAAGCATATTCTTTAAGTTTATAGTATTCAAAACCAAAATTCTTGTTCCTTTCTTAACCTATCAAATAGATTAGTGTTTGTGGCATTCAAAAGCAACCTAGGTGTTATTCTAATCTCTGATTAGAATAATTGATTTCAATTTCTACTTGAAATAATCCTTGAACTATTTCTTATTGGAGGGTGACAATTACATTCTATTTATATCATAACTTTATAGCTATTTAGGTATATAGTTTTTAACTTAGTGATTTCCATCACAAGTTGTTTAATATTTCTAAAATCCTCCTCAAGCTTTGAGCATTTTTCTTTATGAAATTTCATTTTTGAAAAATATTTTTCACACTTCATGGCCATGGCTTCTAATCAATGATCATCATCTTCATTATCAACATCATTATCATTATAGGATAAGAAGTGAAACATACCTCATAAGATGAGTCCTCCAAACCCATGAAGCAAAGATTTGCTATCTTACTTTCTTCTTCATCATTGGTTGAGTCCTCTTCCCAATTAGCCTTGAAGCCTTTCTTTTTTTCCCTATCCCACATCATCATCTTCTTCTTCTTCTTTTTGAGCTTTGGACAATTGGATTTAATGTCACCTTGCTTGCATACTCATAGTAAGTTACCTCACTTTTTATATTCCTTACTTAAGTTAGAGTTTGATGTAACTCTTCTTGAGGACTTTCTATCTTTCTTTTTCTTCATAAACTTTTTGGCCCTTATTTTGAGAGCATGGCAAGCTCATCATCTTCTTTGTTACTCTCATTTGAGTTGAACTTTCACCATCTTCTTGCCTTTTTAAGGTATCTTTTTCTCATTGTATCTTTCCTTTTGTTGCTCCTGATCTTTCCTAAAAGCTATTTCATGGGTTAAGAATTTATAATACGAATATCAATAGGAATCTTATCAATATCATCATTGGTTTCCTCAATGTCAGCCACCCTTACTCCATATTGCTTCAAGGATTTGAGGATCTTATGGTTGATATCTACCAATGATATGTGTCTTTAAGAAGTCTATTGGTCATATTAGTGATATTTCCATTTGACTTCATTATGAAAAGTTCAAACTTAATGACAAGCATTTGAACCTTCATAGACTTCACTTGTTAGTCCCTTTATGGTTCTTCCAAATGCTATAAGCACTTGGACAATGTTGCATCATACCATATTCTTTTTTTAATAGAGATCTTAGAAGGATTCTCATATCTTTTTTATTCTTTTCGCTAACTTTTCTATGAGGTTCTTCCTATTCTTCCCTTAGTATTGGCTTTTCAATGACATTTATAATTTTGGAGGGTAGGCTTCCATTCTTTCACTACACTATACCAAACATCTGTAAAATCACTATCAAGGTATATTTTCATTCTATACTTTTAATGGGTATAATCAATTCCATCAAAGTGTGGCTTAAGATGTTGATGGATCCCTTCATTGGCAATTTGATTTTTGCTCAAATAATTAAGTCTTTAACAATGAGATCTTATTGTGATACTACTTAGTGCTTATGCACTAAAAAGAAGGGTTAAATTAGTGACAAATTAAAATTTTTAATACGAGGAAAATTAAGGAATAATGACTAAAGCAAGAGAGATAGGATGCAATAATTTTATAGTGATTTAGGTATTAACCAACCCTGCATCTAGTCTCTAATTCTCAAATTGGGATTTTATTAAGTCATAAACAAGACAAGGAGTTTTCTTAAACTCACTCCCAAACTTAATGTTTAAAGTTCACATGTAACCTAGTTACAACTTGTGTTTAAGGCTAACATACAATCTTACAAGAGTGTTCCCAACTTAGGCTTACTCTTAAACCAAAGTTTCAAATGTTTAATTCTCACACAAAACCTTACAAGAATATTTAAAGCAATACAACGACCAAAGTAGAAGGAAATTAAAGTTTGAGACTTTGAGAATTAAATTTGTAAGAGTGTGGTATATCAATGGTAATTATAATGCATTAAAGGTCTTTTTAAGGTATTTATAGTTTATAACCACTAAATAGTTGTTACAAGCGAACTATGTACAAATTTCTAACTTTGTGCTGTGAAATCTATATTTAATGCTTGTCAGAAGACTTTTTGCAAATCGTAGTTGCGAAATGCCTTTCTCAATCAAGAACTCCATTTTGTGATCGCTATCTTTGAATGTGTATAACGACTAGTTGATATGTGGCTTTTTTCAAGTGGTTTCTCAGCTAGCCATTACAATGATTTTATGAAATATGAAGGTCACAGTCGCTAAAGAGAATTCTTAATCATGAAATTTGTTTTACATCCCCTATAACAATTACTAATCTGATCGCAAAATAGCCTGCTTGTTTTTGTCACTTGGTGATCTTGGCTCATGGTCACAATTGCGAGTTTCTTTTCTTGATCGCGATTTATACATTCAGTATGTACTTGAAGTTCTTACAATTTTTTGATATTCCAATCTATTCTAAACTTATTTTCTGCTAATTAAACACATTAACAACTTTCAATCTAATTGTCACGATGAAAATAAAGATTAACCAAGTTAATTACCTAATTTAGGTCAACAAAATATTAGAAAATAAAAAATATTTTTTGAAAGAATATCTTGGTAAACAAAAAGAATTCAAGAAAAATTAGCGATAGTAAATTTTTAATTTTTGGAATAAAATAAAATTAAGTGAATTTAACAATAAAAATCAAATATTTGTAGCTATATTAAAGTAGGCAAAAAAATTATAATGACCGTAAATCAATTAAATTTATATTAAAATTACATTAAATAATAATTAGTATATATATAATTAATAATATCTCATTTCAGTTATCATAATTAACACATATAGTTAATAAAGTTTAGAGATAGTAAATAAAAAATTAAAAATTTCAAAAAAATAGAAAATGAGAAAAAATAGAAAGAGATTGAAATGTGGTGGCATTATTTTTAAATAATGCTGCCACTATGTTTTAGTTATAATATTTAAAATAGATAGGCAATAAACTTTTTAGAAAGTAAAAATAAGGACAAGAGATAGACTAAAACATGGCAATATTGTTTATATTTATGTTTTAATGTGTGTGTGTGTATATATATATAGTTAAAATTTTTTAAATTGCTTTTACATGAAAGCTTTCTATATATTTTTAATTTTTTAAAATTATTCTTATATAAAAATTTCTTATATTGTTAAAATTTTTATATTTTTTGATTAGTTGAGTAAATTAAATATTTAATTATTAACTTATTAAAATAAATTATATTATTATTTATTAAAAATATTATCAATGTAATTACTAAATAAATGATAAATATATATTTAAAATTGAGTTCAAAATTAATTAATATATATATAATTAATTATGATCTCAAATTTAGTTTTACACTAGTGATTATCATTTATCAGTTAACTATTTATTTGAGATATAAATTTAACATTTATCAAACTAACTAGTTGACATATATTTTCTTAAAAAAAAAAAAAAAACTAGTTGACATATATACGATTAGAATTGATATAAAATTGCCCAATTAAAAATAACTATAAGTACAAATAAAAATTATTAAAGAAATTATAAAATAGATAGTGAAAACATTTAGGACTAAAAATAATTTATTTATATTATTAATTTTAAAAATAAATATTATTTACTTAATTATATTTATTATATGAATATATTATTCTATTAATTTTTAAAAAATATTTTTAATGATATATTAAATTATAATGCATAAAGTATAAATTTTCAAGTACTTATATATATTGATTAAATTATAATTTGAATGAAGGAAAATTATTTAGTAACCCGAAACAACTTGAAAATAATGTTTTTTAAATATAAATATATAGAGTTAGAGTGTGAATTTCATATATTTATGAAAGAAAACACTATTTTTTAGTGTTTTAAGCAATATTTTTAAAATTGAATTGGTCAGTAAATCTATTAGTGAATTAGTTAGTTGTTTGGTTTCTGGTTCAATTAGTTCAATTAGTCTAACTATTCGGATTTAATTGGTTTAATATTAAATAAAAATTTAAAATATTATTAAAATAATATTCAAAATCATAAAAAATAAAAATTTATAAATATATTTATAAAATTTACTTCATATTACCAAATGATTACTTTTTAAAAATTTTATTATAATATGAGTTTTATATTAAAATTATAATAAAAATTTTATGAATATAGTATGCACAATGTAAAAATTAACTACTTAGTTTTATAAACCATAATATATTATTTATTTTTGTTCATGCAATAATCTCTCATAATTATAGCTTACTTTTTTTTTTATTTCCCTTTCGTCCTAAGCTAGTGACTAAAGGTAACAATTCTTAATTGGATTCAAACTGAAATTACTCAAATAAAAAATAATTCAATTTGAATTTAATTTAATTTGATTTATGAGTTAATTTAAAATGATTCAATTTAAAAATTAATTATTTTGACTTTATTTAAATTAATAAAAATATTTAAAAAATAAAATAATATTTTTTAAAAATTTTAAAACAGAAAAAATTATGAGTAACCAAATTTGACCGCCGAGATAAGGTTGGTGGTGGTGGTGGTTAAAACATTAAGGTTAATTAACTATCGCAATAAAGTCAATGCTACTCACATCCTCTTGTTTATTAAGTAAATTAAGCAATAGTGACCAATAAGTAGTAAGAGGAGATAATTTATGATTTAAAATTAATTTAGAACTTTAAATTAAAAGAAATTGAAATAATTCTATTTGAAAGTAACCTGATTTAAAATCAATTTGACCAAAATATAGTTTGACTTGACTCAAATATAATTTGATTTAATATATGAGTCAATTCAAATTGATTCGATTTGATCCAATCTAATAATTGATTCAATTAACTTAATTTAAATTTTTAAAATTGAAATAATATTTTAAAATTTAAAATGACCTAATTTGAAATTTGAAATGACTCAAATTTCTTTTTATTCATTGATTGGAGAATCTGGTTCGACTCGCAACTCAATCCAATCAAAATTGATGTGATTTAAACTAATTTATGTAAATTTATTCTATTCGACTCATTTATAACTTTTAATAGTTCATATTTCCAATTTTTGGATATATTGAAATGAAATTGATGGCGGTGATTACTGCATCAAGGTTCATCAATTTGACTTGATATTAATGCTAAGATAAATTCCATACTACATATTAATGTTGCTTGTGCTTTGAGTTGATTTTAAACTTTATTTATTGTGTGAAAAATATTTTTTAAAAATATATTTTTAATTATTCAGTATTGGTATACTTATCAAAATTTATCAATAAAAAAATTTTCTAGTAAAAAAATTTAAATTTATTTTTTAAAAAAATGACTTTTAATTCTGAAAATAAAAAATTGTTTTTAAAAATATATATATTTATTATCACTAATTAATTTTTATTACTAATACTTATTATCAGTCAATAGCTATTACTAGAAAAGAGAAAACCCATAAAATTTTTTATTTTTAATATATATATATATATTTATTTATTTATTTATATTGAAAAACAATAATATAAATATAAAATTTTATTATATATACCAATGTTGAATCGGATGACACTGTTACTAGAATAATACCGCTCGAATCCCTTTTTTTTTTTTTTTAGTTTTTAAATCTGATGACATTGTTCATGGAACAGTGTTGCTAATGCTGCCTTACTTCAATTAATTTTTTTTTATTTTTTTTACTTTTTATCTTTATAATTTATACACATTAAATTGTATTGTTTTAAGAATCGTGTCATCCAATCTCTCTAATATTTTTTAAAATTTTAATTTTTTTATTTTTATTGATATAATTCATAGGAGTAAGTAAACTGTCAGTTTGGTTTATTTGGTTCAATTTTTTACTAAAATCATTTAAACCAAATTTTACATTTTACAAATCGAACCAAACTGATTAAACTGAATTTTACAAATATACAAACCGAACCGAACCGAACTTATAAAATTTCAATTTGGTTCGATTCAATTAAATTGTATGTATTTTAAATTTGTTCGATTCAAATTAATTTGATTTATTAATAATTTAGTTTATTCGATTTTCTATATAAAAATCAAAATTTTTCTAAAATAAAAATCAAAATGAATGAAATTTATTAAAGGATTGAACCAAACCAAACTAAAATTATTCGGCTAATTTTTCGAATCCGGTCCATTTTTGCTCACTCCTAATAATTCAAACATTATATATATATATATATATATATATATATATATATATATATATATATATATATATATATATATATTGAAAACTGATTCAAACTTAGATCTGATTTTCCATTTAATTGGTCTAATTTGGTTTCAAAACACTGGTCTTGATAATGCGGGATAAACAGCATAATGTTCCTATCCATTTGCTATCCTTGTTACTTTTGCCTTTTGGTTTGTGTCCAATGGTAAACAGGAATATTTTACAAAAACTTTGTTGTTGTTGTTGATATCTACAAGAGCAAAAGAGGTTGCTAGAACGAGTGCATTGTCAATTCTTAATTCTGGTAATCAACTCATTTTTCAGTATGTAATTTTATTTGACTACTGGACAACTACCAAAATCCAAAAGTAGAAGAGAAAAGGGAACTGTGTTAGGATGCCAGGTCAATCCAATGAAAGAGAAAATGTGTTACTGATTTAGAACGAATTTGTCTTCCCTTTCTAACTGGAAAAATTCACTAACAATGTTATTCATAATTCTCCCTTGATTATTCACTCACAGTGTCATTCACGATCATGTACATATTCATGTTTCGAAGGTATCTTCTGAATTTGTTTGTTATTTTGGAAGTTTATGACAGAAGAAAGTGATGAATTTGTTCGTGTATAATACTAACAGAAGTACATATAAATCTCAAGCTTCTGTAAAAACATTCACTATCATTTATTTATTACTATCATTTTTTTTTTCCCATAAAATTTCTCCTTTATATAATACCCTAAATGCATAGCTTCAATCAAGCATACCCACATGATCCATAGTTGCAGGAAACTCCCGGGGCGCATTTGTTATTGCACTTGCCACAATGATCAGCGTTGTTTGCGACACTAACACAACTTCCATTGCAGCAAAGCTCTCCAAACCTGCATTTGTTACCGCACTCGCCACAGTTGTTCCTGTCTCCAAGTACATTCCTGCAATGCTTCTTGCAGCAGTAGAGCAGGCTCGTGCCATTGTTCGCAGAGACTCCATTACATATGTTGTATGCAAGGGGATTGCATTGCCTACCTTTCTTTATAACACTAGCCAAGAACCTGCTTCTAGGCATGAAAATGGGTTGTGGATTGTCAAGAACATACTCTTCATCATCGTCTTCGATATCGGTTGATAGGGTATTTTGAGTATGCAGTAGTAGTAGTAGTAGACAAAGGATAGAGAGAATGGTTGTGAGAGAGAGTAGAGAAGGAGCCATTCTCTCTGTCTCTCTAAATTGATTGGGAAGATTTGTCCAGAGGAGTGTAAAGTAAGAGAGGTGTATGGAGCGCATTTTAAGCCGAAAGTTTACGATAAAAATATTCCATAAACTAAGGGAAAGGAAATGCTGCCTCACAAGTTAATTAATTTGATAAATTAAGCAGTAATTCTTAATACAACTCTAGATTCTCGGTTTCAGTCTATTAAGGTATTCATTTTAATTAACACAAATAAAAAGCTGGCCCTTACATTGCATTAGGTCAGAATATGGCTCTTAGAACAGCACGTTGGGCATATAGGACCTGATTTTCTTCATCTTCATTTAATAGTTCTATATTGTTATAGTCTAATCATTCTATGACACTAATAACTATCCTCAAGAAGTTTACCATGTAGCTGTTAATAGTAACTTAATGGTGAATCCTTTCATACTAGATGAAAGATTCTTTTTGGGTCCATCTCTACTAGCAGAACATTGGTTTTTCCACCTATTATCAAGTTCCGTATTGTTTTGGTAAATCATGTTACGATCCAGAGGTTAATTCCCTCTATCCTAAAATGAAGGTAAATTTAAAAGATTACTAGGTGAACTCGGTAAATAAAAAATTAGTACATCTTATATAATAAATACATAAATTTATCTAAAAATTTAAGATTTATGAATATTTTTTTTTATTGAGTTACTTCCTTTTTAGGGCGGCAAATAAACTAAATAGCTTGATAATGACTTGTTTAAATTTATTTATGTTTGCAAGCGAACAATTCTAAATTTAATTTTGAAATGTATTTAATAAATGAATCAAATTTACATAAAAATTTATTTGAGTTATTTAGACTTATAAGCAACTCATTTAATTTTGATTGTTAATATTTTTTTAATTTTATAATACATACTTATAATTTAATAATTTAAATTTTATATGTTATCATACAAATATTTTAAAAATAAATATTATTTAGTATATTAAAATATTTAAAATAAAATATTATGATTTTAGTTATAATTTAATATTATTAAAAAAAAAAGCTCGATCAATATGAATATGATAATATTCGACTAGGTTAGTTTAATAAATGTAGCAAGTTCAATTTTAAAATTTAAACTCGTTTAGTGAATGAATTAAATTTGAATTAGCTCAAACTCAGTTTGGCTAAACTCAATTTATTTTTATTTTCTTTAATAAAAATGCTACTAATCCATTGCAAACCTTTTAATTTAAGAAACAAGAGAAAAAAATTAGGATGGTTATACCTTGTAGGTTTTATCATAAAACTAATAATATTTTGTAAGTAGCTATGGTAGGAGTAATATTCGCTTGAGAATCGACGTATATGTTACCATATAATTCATTCTTAAAATGAAGATATATTTAAGTGAAAAATAGGTGAAGTTGGCATATAAAAAGTAGTATATTTTAGATTGATAATTTCATGAAATTTATCTAATATTGTGAAAGTATATTACATTTTTGTGAAAGATCATAAACTATTTTGTTGTACATCAAGTTGAACTAATAATCTTTATGAATAGCATATACAATTTATGGATCTCTTTTCACACATCAATTCTTCTTACACTTTCCTTTTTAAGCTAATATAATATTTTTGGTTTTAATAATGCATGCAATAAAATATTCTAAAATTTAAATTTTATCATCTAAATAAGTAAAAAGATAGATATTGTTTCAAAACAAAAAAACTAAAACAATAGGATGTTATTCTCTTTTATAAAAAAAAGATAAATATTGCTTAATGTATTAAGATATTTAAAATAAATATTAATGTGAAAAATTTTAAGAAAAATTTAGTCTCGATTAACTAGACTCATGAATTATATAAGAATATGATAATATTCAGCTCAACTAGTTTAATAAATGTATCAAACTCAATTTTAAATTGTAGACTAATTACATTTGAATTAGTATAAATTCAATCCTATTCAATTCATTTGCAACTCTATCTCTCTTTCTCTCCTCATAGAAAAACTACTGATCCATGGCAATTTCTTATTTCAAATAACAAGAGAAAAAATTTTAATCGTGGTAAAGATTAGATGGTTGTAGCTCGTAGGACTTTTCATAATATCAATAGAACGGTGGCACCTGACCTCTTATCATATCATAAAACCAATAGTAGCATTTTGTAAGTAGTTATGGTTTTCGACTGACATTTGCTTGACAATCAAGGTTTGGTCGCCGGTGAACATGCGGAGGATCTTCTTTCCCGGCGGCATATGCGTTGAAAGCCCACCATTAGGTCCGCGCTTTCCAACGCTCGATGATAGCTAAAGAAATGGGCAGATGGTAGACGTGGCAACATATGATTCCTTGATACTAATTAACAAATAAGCAACGCACAGATCTTAATATTAATAATTAATACTAAAAATTTTCATCCCCAACCGAGATTAGGCGTCTTGACTCAATAACCCGTTAATTATTTTTCTCTTATTTTGTGTTACCAGCTCAATTTTCATATGCCAATTAAGAGCACCATAGTCTTCGTCTTCGTTTTTTAAAGCAAGTACCATAATCTTCTAATTTTTTTTTTTTAAAAAAAAAAGCATCTTCAATATGCTTTTTATATAATAAAAAGTATTTTTAGTAATAAAAAATAAAAATCAAATTTCGTGAATTCCTTATATTTCTATTCTTTATTTGTTTTTATAATGATTAATAATTTCATTTTTTTCTTCTTCCATTTTAATTTCGATCAATATAAGAATAAGACTAAAATATCAATTAATAAAATATACAAAATAATAATATATTAATTATTAATGAAATTACAAAATGAAATATGGCCCTTCAAATTAATTTTTTTATTTTATATTTAAAATAAAATATATTAAACTCTTATTTTTTTATGTGAATTTTTATAATAAATAGTTTGAAATATATATAAAGCGGACATTAGAGATATTAATTCCTTTATATGATTTGCAATTGTTTGTCTTTCTTCTAGTATTGATAACAATGACATATTCCTATCTGGCAAATTTAACTGCAAGAATTGAATCCAATAATTCAATAATGAAATCTAAATAAGAAAAAAGTTTCAAAATAAAACTATAAATCTAGAAAAGGTGAAACATAGTTGGGTTAAGTGAGTTCAAGTTGGATTAATTTTGTCGTTTTCAAGTAGTTTTGAATCAGATTTTTTTTTTTTAAATTATAAGCAGATCGGGACGAGTTATGATGTCAAAATGCAGAAAATAATTTGAATCATTTTCAAATTTTTAGTCAAATTATTTATAATTTTGATTTTTTAAAATAAAAAAATATTATTTTAATTTTTAATAATTTTAATTATATTATTCAGAATGATTTATCAGGTCAAATCAAAATCAAATCAATTTAAATTGACTCCGGATGAAGCTAAAGTCAAGTCAAATTTAAATTGAAAATTTTCAAATTATTTTAAAATATCTAGCAGATTAAATTGGATTTGGATTACTTTTTTAGATGAATTTGAATCAAGTTTTAAAGTTAGAATAGAAATTCCCACCTTTAAAATCCAGTGTCAAAATTTATTTCAAAAAATAAAAAATGTAACGAGAAAAATGAAAAAAAATCCAATGTCAGCTAAAAAAAATATTCAATGATGGTCCAAATTGATGTCCAAAGAGGAGATGAAAAAAAAATTTAATAGAAAGAGAAGTAGCTCTGTGTATATACGGATAACTCTGAATGTAGGATTAAACAAATATCTAATACATATGAATTTTTATTGAAATCTTATATTATGTTTTGTATAAATGAATTCTATAAATTTTATAAAATTTATTTGTGAATTTGCATTTTATATGTTAGTATAAATAAAAATTTATTTGAAATTCTATTTCATTAAATTTTTGAAATTGGTTATAATTAAACTAAATTTTATCAAATTTGATAGAATTTGTAAATAAATTCTAAATTGTAAAGTCTTTTTTTCATTATGATAAAAATAATTTTGACTAAAATATTTTTCCTTTTTTTTTTTTTAGCTCACCCTCTTTTATCGTTTTTTCTTTTCTATACTCTCACTTTTAATATTTTTATATTTATAAAAATTTTTAAAAATTTATAAAATAAAATATTTTATTAGATTCTACATTTAAACCAAACATACAATTCATTTCATTTGAAATAAATTTTATTTTTATTGTCTAGTATACTAAATATAAAAATTTATTTACAAATGAATTCTATAAGAATTTATTTATAAGTAAAATAAATTTTAAGTTAGAATTGAATTAAATATTATGTTAAAATAATTTATAAATAAGACTAGGCAATTAATTTTGATGAATTCCATGGTAATATGATTAATATTTACATAAAATTAATTTCAATAACACACGAGGGAAAGTTTAACAAGTGACAACTTTTTTTAAATGATATTTTTACATAATTTATCGATTCTTTGTATAATTTATATCATTTTTTGAATAGTTTTTTGTGAATTGAAATTATATAAAGTAGTAAATACATTACATGTTAGAATAAAATTACTACTAAGATGTTTTAAAAGTAATATAAAAAAATTTTGTATGAATTTTTTGTGATAATTAGACAATTTTATAAAATAAAAATGATCTAAAGTGACAAATATGTTACATAATTTAATAAAATTTTCTCTAAACTATTTTAAAATTACATAAAATATTTAACGATAAAACTAGCAATGAAATAATATTATAATTAATTATACTGATTATTTATCACTATTTTTTATTTAAAATTTTTAAATATATATAATTTATTAAAATTTTATGCAAACTCTTTTATTGCTTATACAATATTTTTTAAGTTAAAATTATCTAACATGATAAATAAATTATGCAAGATAATAAAAACATGACATATATCTTTTTAAATGTTACAACATTATATAAAATTTACTAATTATTTTGTAATAATTTATATAATTTGCTTAATAATTTTGAAAATGTCGCTAATGACATCATAGTATTCATCATTAATTTTATTATTTAATTGCTTTTAATTAATGTATCATATAATGTTATAATAAATCTAGCATGTTATAGTGGTGTGTATATATATATATAGAGAGAGAGAGAGAGAGATAAATTTTGTGCACTACTTAATTAATAGATTAAAAACCTATAATTTGTAACTGAAGAGTTTATCTAAAAAATAAGAAAAAAAATTAAAACAACTAAAGAAGAAGAAACAAAATTATTAAAGCTAGAAAAAAGGATAAAATCAAGAATTTTTTTTATTTCCTATTAATTTTTTTTATTTTAACTACAATCAAATTAGATAATATATTTTTATAGAATGAACAATAGATTTTAGTTATTATTTACATACAAATCTTAGATGTTCAACCAATAAATTAATTATTGATTAAGCAATAAATCAATTTAAAATATACACTATTTAATTATAATTATAATGATATGTAATAACACCCAAATTAAGAATTAGTGATATGCTATTTTAATATAATTTGGCGGGTTACTTAAATCTCCTCCCTAAATGTAGCCGGGCGACTTAATGGTGCATCCATGTGCGTAAAACGTGGAACTTGGTGGTGGTGGCCGACTTCCTTCAACACCGTATTAGTTGCCTAAGGAAAGCTTTCTTTTGGTCGATGACTTGATTTTTTTACTATTTATATAGGATATAAACGTGTCGCTTGCCTAAAAAGAATTCTTTTGTTTTTTATTTAATTGAAATCTATTACTATCTCACAATCTTTTGTATTTTAAACATATTTGGAAGGGATTAAGGTTATGAAATTGTTAAATAAGTGACTTCAAGCATTATAAAAGTAGAAGTTTGGTGATTAAATTGTTGATTTAGACTATGTTTGTTTCACAAAAAATAATTTATATACAATTTTTTAAAAGATATTTTTATGAAGAAGATATTTCTAGGATTTAGAAAATATTAGAAAAATATTAATTTATTTTCATTGATAAAATTATGATAAAGTTTGGACATAAAAATTTTATGTTTATATTATTTCATATGAAAAAATATTTTTAAATAGTAAAAATAGAGATCTCATCAACTGACAATGATTAATAATAGTATCAATGATAAAAAATAAATGTGGTAATAAGTTCTCTAATAAATATATTTTTATAATTTATTTTTTATTTAAATGAGTTTATTAACATTTTAAAAATATTTTTCTCTTTAAAAAGAAATTATTATAAGCATTTTTTATTCACCATATGCCTAATATTGAAAAATATGAAAAATATTTTGTAAGAAAATACTTTTTGTGAAATAATCAAATCCTTAGTGTCTCATCTTTGCATATATTTATCAATATTTACAACTGAATTTACACGGAATCAAGATACATTTTGCATAAGAAATAATTACTAAACATATTAATTATTAATGACAAATAACCAAAACTATAAAAACAATATTTCAATACCAACCAAAGTAAAGGAAGAAATGGATTTGATTCCGACCCTAATGATGAGTTAAATGTTGTTGGATAATTGTATTATTATACAATTAAGTGCATAAATTCTAACTCTTTTATTGGTGTTATCATAAGGTAGCCCATGAGAGTTGAATTAGGATTGGAAATTTTTTTTATTGTTTTGCAAGAAATAATGAAGTTCAAAGAAAAGTCGAAAGATGAAGAGTTGACAAGTTAGATTTTATAAACATTCAACATTATTAGTTGATTCTCATTTAGTCAACTATTTGTTTAATGGGTGAAAATAATTTATTATTAATGATTTTAAAAAATATTTTTTATATTTTTTTATTTGGTGCATCCAAAAAATATTAATCAATAAAAATATTTTTCTGATCAAAAGAAAAATTAAATCATATTTCAGCAAAATGACTTTTTATTTTGAATATAGAAAATCATTTTACAAATTTCAACAACTAATTCAAATGAAAAATAAATTATATAAATACATATATTTATTATAACTGATAATTTTTTTATTATTGACATTCATCACCTATTATCGTTGGTTGGTGGTAATTGCTAGAGATTGGTAGGATCTATAAAAATTTTTAATTTTAATATATTTTTTCTTATATTAAATAATAAAGAGTAAAACATAAAATATTTGTGTTCTCAATTTTATTATAATATTGTAAATCAAAAATTAATATTTATATAGTGTATTTTAAGCATCATAATATATTGCTTAGAAAATTATTTTTATTTTTAATTGAATTTTATTTTAAGAGCATTTGTTTTTGAAATTTAATATTTTTATTTGAAATCAATTTTCTAGAAAAGTATACTTCTAGACAAGGAATGTAAAATTTTTATATTTGGTTGAATATGATTTTTTTCAGAAATTCAAAATTAATGTGTTTGATTTGTACATAAAATAGTTCAAAGAAATTAATTTAGATTAGTATCATATTCCTAATGTGATTACATATTTATCTAATTAATATAAAAAAAGTTTTATGCAATGAAATTTATTATAGTGATCAATTTAACATGAAATATAAATATTATTCAATAATACTAAAACCTTATTTTCTTATCGTAAAAAAATACTTAATAATTATAACATACTAATATTTCAATATATAGTTTAAGAAAATCTAAAAATAATCCAATTACTGGATAAATCTAATAGAAGAATACAATATTATTTAAACCAAAATCAAATATGAGTTTTAATTAGGATTGTGTTAAATAAATATACAAATTTTGATTCAATAAATAAAAATATATATGAGGTCATATATGTTCATATATTACATTAATTATGAGTATATTTAGTTATAAATATATGTATAATTTTCAATAGCCATAGGAAAGTAACTCTTCTATCTCTTGAGATGAAAACATACTTTTTTATGTAGATGAAAAAAGAATAGAGTCTATAAGTTTAGGAATATAGCTTTTTCAAAAATATAATATTTATGTACAAATCAAATACAAAAACATTCAACATTCTTGAGATGCTTTCTCTTGAAAATTTGGCAACCAAATGTCTGCTTTAAAGATTCTTTTATTTAGAAAGTTTTTTTAAAAAATTAATTTTTTTTATTTAAAAAAGTAGTTTAATGAGAAAATTAAATTAACTTAAAAGTTACATGATCTTGAGAAAATTTATTCAAATTAAGAAATTTAAATAAAATTTTAATAACCTTATAATTTGAATTGACATAAGTTTTAAATAAATAAGGATATTTAACAAATGAAAATTATTTTAATATACTATAGATTCATTACAAATAATAAAATTCAATTGAATTCTATCAATTTAAAATTTATTCTAAATAAAATAATTTAATTACTAAAAAGAGAGAATTTTTTTAATAATTTTTTTCTTCTCTCACATGATTTATTTCAAACTAAACCATACTTTAGACTATAAAATTTCAAGAGGAATACTTTACAAGTATTTCTCAATCTTTATTTAAAAGAAATTTTATCTCACATAAGATTGTAACTTAGTGCTCGCTTAAAGAAAGCTCCACTCTCCAACTTACTTGACAAAGCTTGATTCAGCATAACATCAATTGAAAATAAATTCACTACTTGTGATGGCTCTTGAGAATTATTTTATCAATGTGAGGACGAAAATGGCCAAATGTAAAGTTTGACATAAAGCCTAATAGTGGCCCAAATTTATTATGGATGGCCAAAGGGCCAAATCTTGTGACCTAATAAGCATTCATAATTAAACCAATGTCTTTCACTTTCTATCCCCCAAAATTTAAATTCAAGACTACGCTCCCTATTTTCGCTTTCATTCTATTTCTGATTTCTCTTCAACATTACAATGGTGATTGCTAACCAGTACCTAACTATCCCTGCAAAACCCAATCATCAACAAGATCCATCTTAAAGAAACAACATAATGCTAACTCTTCTTCAACCTCTAGATTTGAGGTCTACAATAGGTTGTAAGCAATCACCATTGCATTCATGCAAAAAACTCCCGATTCCCAAGATTGTGGCATTCAATATTATATAGAAAAGCATAAACCCATTATATTAAAGGGGGGGGGGGGGGGGGGGGGGGGGGGGGTGTTAATAAAATATATATTGGTGTTTGTAATTAAATTTATATAAAAATTAAAAATTTTTTAAAAAAAAAAAAAAAAAAAAAAAAA
>CATIWR010055372.1:0-40283 GCA_949677035.1 Omphalea diandra | reverse complement strand
TCAAGGGCAGCCTTTCATGTCCAAGCACTTCAATGTTATCGATCCTTTGCGTGTAAACAACAACCTTGGGCGTAGTGTCAGTAAAGGTAATGAAATAGAACTCCAATTTTGTTTTTTTTCATATACCTTCTAGTTTTAACTATCTTTTTTGATGTCTTTGCCATGACAAATACTAATTTTTTGGGATCTCACAAATTGTTGAAGTAACATTGAGATTTGGGACTTACTGTCTTGTCTTATAATTTCACTGGCATTTTAATGTCCTAATGTTATATCTATCGTTTTGGTTTGGCTATTCTTCTATATGTTACATCCATAGTTGTTAAGCGCACCAAGCGCCAACCTTTGCGCCTTAGAAAGCCAAAGGCAGGCTCTGTTACAAAGGTGCGCGCCTTGGGCCTCAGGCGAAGCACCTTAAAGGCGCGCTCTATTACAAAGGTGTAGGCCTTGGGCCTCAGGCGAGGCGCTCTTTTGTGACAATCTTTACATATATATGTTTTTTTTGTTTTATGTGTGAGTAAGTCTGAACTATTGATTGAAAATTAAAAAACACTTTTGGTAGACCTTACTACACTTGATTATTTCAAGAAAAAACGAAATAAAGGAAACAATAAATCTGCTTCAGCAGTAAAAAAAAAAAAAAAAAAACAAAAAGTTAAGACAAGAAAGGGATTTGCTCCAACCAAAAAAATAGGAGAAGAAGAAGAAGAAGAAGAAGAAGAAGAAAATTGCTGAAAAAAAGAAGAAGAGGCAGAAACTCTGCTCCAGCCAAAACAAAAAATAGAAGAAAAAGAAGAAGAAACAATTTTACGAAACTTAAGAGTTCTGTGTGTTTAGAATTTGAAACCTTTATTGAGTTTTTTTTTTGTGCATGTGTTTTTTTGTTGTTATTACTTAATTTGTATTATATATTAATAGTTATAATATTATATCATCTTACTAGTAGTCTAATGATAAAATTTTTAATTTTTTATTTTTGCGCTTCATGTCATTCAGGCGTGCACTTGCGCCTTGGCTCTAGGACGCCTTGCGCCTTTAATAACTATGGTTACATCCTAGGTTTTAGTGTAGCCACTCTAATTGTTCACCTAATGTGAGAGAAGAAAATGCAAGTCATTCTGGTGTTTCTTTTTGTATGTGTTCTGAAGAATTCTGCATGCAGAGTAGTAGGTTTTAAAATGAGTGGTTGTGGGTGATATGTAAATTTCTAGCACTTGTAAACATGTAATTGTCTGAACCCCTTATGGATTCATATTGCAATGTTAACCTAGAATATCTTTTATGTATCTGCAATAAGATGATAAATGTAGGCAAAGCTGAGCACAAAAAAAATTGTGCTCTGCAGATAGTGGCTTTGCATTCTTAGGTTACCTATGCTTTTGCTCTTGTAGATTTTGTTGGTTTCCTCTCATGCTTAATCTCTCTCTCTCTCTCTCTCTCTCTCTCTCTCTTTGCACTTGGGCTGCACTTGCTGCACTTCTTAGTTGCTTTTTTAGCTATTTATTCAAAGCTGTCAGGGAAGGAGAATTGATAAGGCATGGTCAGTTTTTGTATATGGGATATTGACATTTGGAGTGACACTCTCATGCATGCTTGAGGTTGTAAGAGGATAAATTTGGAAAAAGAAATCTTAGAATAATGTAGTAAAAAAAACATGGTATCTTAGCTTAAACCAATCAGAGAATTTTCATTGCTCGAGAATAATTTTTGAGATTTAGGGTCCAAAGAGAGACAAGAGTGAGAGAGATAGGAGGTTGAAGGTAGGGGATGAACATGTTCTTGTGATGGGTAAATGAAATTTTCTATTTGAAATAGTCTCTGCTGAACTAGCAAAAAAATTCACATTTTATATTATTTTAACCCATCATGCCTCTCCCAATCACCAGAAAAGAGTAGCTGTGTAGGTCTTCTAATCCCTTTGGTGGAAATTGATTGCTTTTAGTATGCCTGCATTTTTTTTCCTTTTAGCTTGTAACTTACTCCAATTTTTTGTGTCTTTAGTAATTATTTGATGTGTATAATGCATGTTTCTTCAGGTAATTTCTTTAGGATACGTAGTGCATTTGCATTTGGGGCTAAAAGGCTTGCGAGGTTACTCGAATGCCCAAAAGAAGCCATATTTTGTGAAGTAAACCAATTCTTTATGAACACCTGGGATAGACATGGTAGTGGCCAGCGTCCTGATGCTCCAAAGAATGATTTATGGCGCTTGAGATTGTCAGCTCTTGACCTCTTGCATGGGTCAGATAATGTGAGGAACAATTCAAGCAGTAAAACTTCAGGTCATGAAGCTCAAGTTGATGTGGCACACAGTTCACATACCATTGTTCCCTCGCAATATGGTAATCATCCTGTAGAAAGTTCATTCAGAAGTAGTGAAGTTTCTGTAGTTTCTCGTAGTCAAAACCAAAAGACTAATGCTAACCCAAACAACACAAGGACCTCTGATCAGTCTAGAAGGGAAATCAGTTCTAATCAGGGTTTACATGCTGAAAAAAATCAAAGAAGTTCTAAACCTGATAACTTGGTCAGTGATCTTCAAGGAAGGTATTTTGCAAGGACCCAGTCTAGTCCTGAGCTTACCGAGAGTTATGGTGAAGTTTCTTTTCAAGGAAGGCATAACAGGGTCCAAGAAACCGGAAAAGGTCAGATATCTTCTGCTAGGTTAGACAATAGTAGGCGGAAAAACCTGGAATCTGATAATTTGGGAAGCCATGGTATCAGATCTTCAACTGTTGATTCTTCATCCAATAGGCATAACCCTTCCCGTCAAGGCTTTGATGCTGCTGCTGCTGATTCACACAGTGCTTCAAACAGTTACCATAGTGATTCTGGCATGGTTACCGGTGAAGAATTTGCATCCGTCCTTGGGGCACGTGGGATGCATCAGGAAGAGCAAGATTTTGTGAATATAATGGCATCTTCTACTGGTCTTGGTTTTAATGGACAGGTTCATCTTCCACTGAATTTGGCATCAAGTCATGTACCTCTTCCAATCCCATCTTCTGTTCTAGCTTCAGTGGGGTATCCGCAGAGAAATTTAGGTGGAATGTTACCTGCGAATATTCCCATGATGGATAATCCTTGGGGCACAAATATGCAATTTCCTCAAGACTTGGTTTCTTCGCCATTAACCCATTACTTTCCTGGCATGGGATTGACCTCAAATATAGAAGATTCAGTTGAAACTGGTAATGAGAATTTTGGTACCATGGAATTGAATCCAACTGAGGCTGATCATGATTTATGGCATGAACAAGAAAGGGGCTCGATCAGTGGGTTTGATCTTGACAATGGAGGCTTTGAAATCCATCAATCCGATGATAAACAGCAGTCCACTTCAGCTAGTTATAACTTTGTTCCTTCATCTCGAATGGGTGGCTCGGTTACGTCTTCAAGAGTTCAGCAGAAGTTCAGTAAAGAAACCTGGGGGCCAATGAGGGAAGATCATGTAGATTCTTTCCCATATCAAGAAAACAGAGGTACTGAAGTTTACTTTGATGATCGAATTGCAGGTTCAAGGTCCATTCCTACTGTGAATACTAGCTCTTTGAGAAGTAAAACCTCTTCTGAGAGTTCATGGGAAGGATCTCCTGCAAAAGGGTCAAAATCAACAAGGGAAAAGAGAAATAGGAAAACTGCTTCTTCTGTAGTGCCTTCTGCTGTTTATGGGAAAGGTAAGAATGTCGCTGAACATTCCTCCAATCAGGCAGATGATGAAAACAAAGAATGGAATCGTCTGTCCAACATGGATTCTGAAATGACTGAAAGAAGTACAGGGCCTCAATCTGCTACTGCTGTGCATGTTCCGAGGCATCAGATTCCTGGATTTGAAATGGCACAGACAAGTGGATCCGAGTCTTTGATACCTACTAGTCCAGTGATCTTAGGTTCTGGGTCAAGGCAAAGAACAACAGATAATTCAGGGGTTGTTCCTTTTGCGTTTTATCCCACAGGTCCACCAGTGCCATTTGTTACAATGCTTCCACTGTACAACTTTCCTCCTGAAATGGGGACTTCTGATGCGTCAACAAGCCAATTTAGTGTTGAGGAGGGTGTAGATAACAGTGATTCTGGACAGAAATTTGATTCATCTGAGGGACTTGATCATTCTGAGGTGTTACGTAGTTCTAATTCTATGAGAATAGCTGCTTCCATGAAGCCACTGGAGCACAAATCTGACATTCTTAACAGTGATTTTGCTAGCCACTGGCAAAACTTGCAATATGGGCGTTTGTGTCAAAACTCACGGTACCATACGCCATTGGTTTATCCTTCACCTCTTATGGTGCCGCCTGTATATTTACACGGCCGTTTTCCATGGGATGGGCCTGGGAGACCTCCTTTGACAAACATGAACCTTGTTACTCAGCTTATGAGTTATGGACCACGTCTGGTTCCTGTTGCTCCTTTACAGTCGGTTTCTAGTAGACCTGCAGGTGCTTACCAACATTATGTTGAGGAAATGCCGAGATATCGTAGTGGCACTGGGACCTACCTGCCAAATCCTGTAAGATGATTTTATGGATCAACCTTTATTGTTTTTTGGTTCTAATTTCTGCACTCAAATTTATCCGTTGTTTACTTGGACTGAGACTTTGATCTGTTTTGTCTTGTCTTTTTTACTCTGTTAACTGTCTATTATTTGATTATTTTATACATTTTCTTACTACTTGTTTGTTCTGTAATAACAACTTTTTCATGGTTTAAATGCATTCAACATCGTCATTTTTTGTGGTCCGCTGGTTGTTCAATCTTTCCCATTCAACCTGGTCTTACCTTCAATGGTTTTGCATATTCATTGCAGTACACTGGATTGATAATATAAACTGGGCACTGTTTAAATATAGTACTTATGTTTATAGTATAAGATATTCTTTATTGTATGAAGATTAGATGCTCGATTAGACTCTTGAACAACTTGAGTCAAGTATCATCAGACTTGTAACTCTACTTGATTAAAACAGAGTTGCATTTGAATTTTTTGAAGCCAAAGTCTGATAGCTCACGAGTACTTTCACTTGTTCATGCTTCTAACTAATGTTGTTTGTGACCTAGAGGAATTGTTTTTCTTATTTAGTGCATGTAAAGGAGTTGGGGATTTTGATCAATTTACTGTTAATTGTTACTGAACTTGAATTTAGTTTTAATATTTGCTGATTGGAGCTTTAGGTTTTGATTTTGCTGAAGTCTGTTGGTTTTTTTTTTCACAATTAATTTTGATTTGTTTTAGAAGGTGTCTATTCGGGATCGGCAGTCTACAAATACCAGAAAGGGAAATTACAGCTATGATAGAAGTGACCACCATGGGGATAGGGAAGGGAACTGGAATGTTAATTCAAAGCCTCGTGCTGCTGGGCGCAACCATGTTCGCAGCCAAGCCGAAAAGTCAAGCTCAAGGCCGGATCGGTTGGCTGCAAACGAGGGCCGATCTGATAGGCCATGGGGCTCACACAGACATGGTGCGTTCCCTTCATACCAGTCTCAGAATGGTCCAATCCGTTCAAGCTCCTCTCAGAGTGGTTCTGCCAATTTGGCATATGGCATGTATCCCCTACAGACAATGAATCCTGGTGGAGTTTCATCAAATGGGCCTGACTTTTCACCAGTTGTTATGCTATATAGTGCTGGTTTTGGTTCTCCTGCAGAACAGCTGGAGTTTGGGTCTCTTGGACCGCTGAGTTTCTCGGGTGTAAATGAGGTGAGTCGATCAAGTGGGGGATTTGAGGACCAAAGGTTTCATAGCAGTTCTGCCCAGCGATCTTCAACAGATCAGCTTTCTTCACCTCATCTTCAGAGGTAGTACTCATCATTCTGTTTGTTAAAGTGCAAGGTTCTTGAATTGCAGTGGGCCGCAAAATTAAGTTGCTTATGGACAAGTGGCAGTATTTTAAAATTATACTTCTAAGAGGTACTCAATAACAATTCATTTCTGCCTTGACACTAAAAAAGCCATAGTTAGATGACAATAAACATAGTATGAGCAATGACACCATGTTTTGGACTGCAGTAGCATCGCATAGTATATATGATGCGACTGATATACAATTAGAATGTTTATTCTACAATTTTTGTTTCAGTAGCTTATTATTTCACTGGGATTATTTTATGACGCTTTGATTTATTATCTTAACAGGGGCATTTGATTTTATTGCCAGATCAGTGGCCCAAAGGAATTATCAGTTGAAGGATGAGGATTTCCCACCTCTTGCATTTCCCAGCCAAGCAGGAAATGGTGATAGGGGAAACTATGATGATAAACTGTCCAATTACCAGGCCATTGTGATCTCACCTCACTCCTAAAAGGAAAAACTGGCAGAATCGTCTGTCTCTAATGAGAAGGCCATCCATTATAGCTGGCTTGCGCTTGTTTGTACACTACAAATCATTTGCTGACCGTCCCTGTTTATGTGGGTGTAGCAGATTGGAGGCAAAAGGGAGGAATGCAGGACTCGGTGTTGAGCGTTTACTCATAGGGCTCAAACACATCGTAACTCCGCTGATGTGGAAGCTGGCAGATTTAGGATCTAGGATCTTATAATGTTACACAAATTTATTTTCTCAGGATTTGTTCTACACGGTGTTTTAGGGATTTTGATGCACAAGATCAGAGAAAGAGCTTTTTTTAAAAAAAAAAAAATTGTGAACTATCGCTTAAAAGGTCAACATCGTAGCAATACCCCCCGCCAAACATAGATTAAAAGATTCGCTTGTTTCATAGCTGGAAAAGGGGTTGCTTGCAGTTGTAATAGTATCAATTGCTCTTTTTGTTCACTATTCATGATATTAGACTTTCGGTGACATCACTGTATTTGCTATTGTTGAAAGATGTTGCCAGTTATGGTGTATGTATCCCTGTCTCTGCTCTTTTTCGATGAAACCATGTGAATCGTTCCTTCACAGGAGGGGAAACATCAGGACGATCAACTCCACGCGCAGATACATCAGAAATCTTGGTCCTATAATTCTGTTTCTTTCTAGAATGGATCTCTCTAACATTCAGGCACAGTTCACCAAGAAGCGCAGATACCATTCTAGTGATTAAAGCAGTCGTACAAAATACAATAATCTGTACAAACCAAGGGCTAAATAACACACACTGCAAGGTTGTAGCAAAGTTGGCAAACAAAGCATTGCCGTTCCTAGTGGCACTTCAAAAAAATGCATGAGCCATGCAAATTTCTAAGCTAAAGGATATTTTATGTACCCCAAATAGACAATAGAGAATAAAAATCAGGCATAGGTTTCAGGACTCAAAAGCATACCTTGTAATCAATGTTATCCACAATATGATCCTTTAAAAGAATATGGAGTAGGGGGAACTGCTCATCTAAAGGAGCAACCATATGCATCTACCTGATCCAAAATGATCCAGCAATTTAAAAAATTCAGGGGGAAAAAATGCAGACTAAGTAAGTTCAGAAAGAAACTGGCCTGTGAATGTGTCCCATCACTTCCTTCTTGAACTGTATTGATGAACTCGTGTTCTTTGTTCAGAGCAATGTCACAAATTTGTCGAACCTTCAAATCAAACAGCTACTTCAGAACTTCTACATTTCTCCATATGCATTAAGACACACTGAAAGTTAAAAAATACCTCTTTAGGAACTGTGGCAGAAAACAAGAGAGTTTGCCGTTGCTTTGGAACAGCAGCAATAATTTTCTCAATATATTTACGAAACCCCATGTCTAGAAAATGATCGGCTTCATCAAGTTCAAGGATCTTCACACCCATCAGCCTTGTTGCAAATCCTGCAGCATTCTAAATATGGTCATTGAGCTTTCCAGGTGCAGCAACAAGAATCTGTGAATTTTACACATGTCAGAAGTATGACAACGTCCAATCTTATACCCAATATCTCCTTGTGACTTTAAGCACGTATTTTATTCAGTGGGCCTACACTTTAAAACATGTTGACAAACATATCAAACAGTTAGCAGCAGTAGATTGTTTCAATATGTGGCCTAAGAAAGTATCAAAAGAAGAGTTCACATGAGGACTAAGTTTATTAAATTCTTGATTAATCTTATCTAACAGATGATTGATAAACTCACCTGGAAATATTTTTCTCTCATTTGTTTCTGCTCACCAGCAAGTTTTGTGCCTCCAATCACAACTTGAACACCAATAGAATGGTGATAATTTAATAAGGTCTTTGCTTCTGCATTCTGGCGTTGGGCATATAACAAGTACAGGAAATGGAGGGCACAATTGGCCACGACAAATCAGCAATTTTACAACAAGTTCAATTGCTGAAAGCTAATTAGAGAGAGAGGATCAGTTATAACAATTAATTTTGAGAATTTCATGGAAATAATAAATTTCAGATGACTTCATTTGTACAAATAAAATCCAAATTCATAGGATGTCCTATTTTCACCCTTTAGGAAAGCAAACTCTATCTGAAGAAAATTGCAAGAGAAGATATTAAAAGAAGGGGTAAAAAATGCACAGGTATTCTCCCCCACTCATATTCTTCAGTTCTTCCTATTACCAGTGACAATATATGCACTAAAGTATACTAAAAAATAAGGTATCTTGCCAAAAATGCTACACTTTTTCCAGTGCCTGTTTTGGCTTTAGCAAGAATATCATTACCTGGAAATAAAAATAAATGTGTATATTATCACCGCATGGACAAGCAAAGAGTAATAACACAAATGAGAAGGTGTATGAAAATATGGATCAGTTGAATTTAGCTAGATGATAAGTTATTTTATGATCTTGGCCCTAATCAGGTCAAGAACAAAATGGAGAAAAAGAATCTATAAAGCTAATTCCAACTTAGTATGAATTGAGGCTTACTTCAATACTATTAATAGGCGATAAGAGCATGGCTAAAATGTAACATGATAGATTAGACAACACAGAAGAAATGAAGAATGCATTCATCCTTGCATATTGACTTGGTTTTTTTTTTCCTTTTTTTTTTTCTGGTTGATGCAGTTAGAGAGTTTCACCCAATGTCTCCTTCCTGGGCTGGTTCAAACATGTTTATCCATGCCGGACCTAGTGAATTCATTAGAAATTACCTTCTCATAGTCTCACAGCAGATTCAAATGCAAGACAATAAGAGAGGAAGTATACTCTCTTCCACTTGAACCAATATCTGTTGGTTGACTTGGTGAACTTTCTCTGAAAATATATCTGACTAACAAGTGAGCAACAAAATGGTCCAGAAACTAAGTTCTTCTTGCACCATGCAGTTTATAATAACAAAATAGAACTAACTTTAATCTAACAGTTGCAGCACATTGAAAACATAAGATCACCACAAGAATCTAAAATCTAACCTAATGTCTGATCTCAATAAATCAAAAATGATATATAATTGAGAACTAGACCCTATTGGAAAGAAACAAACCTTTCAGTATAACTGGGATAGTGGCCTCCTGAACAATAGTCATTTTCTTGTATCCTGCATCTTTGATTCCTTTTAATGACAAAGGAGAAACCGAGCATAGGCGATTTAGAGAAACAGATTGCTTACAAAATACTATGACCATTAACAAAGCGAGAAAATTGTGATAAAGGTGAAATTGGAATCATGCATAAGTATTTGACCTTAAAAATATGACTAACATTTTTGCTAAGCCATATCACATCATGGATCAGGGCCAAATAAAAGTGACTTTTGAAATTAATCTTGACATATTTGATCCCTTATAAGTCAATTTTAGAAGGAATCCTTTTAGGAAAAAAAATGATAAATTTTTGCAATTCGACTTTCTGCGCCAAAAGTTTATCTTGCAAGAATCAACTTTTGCAATGTGATATTTGAAGCTACGTAAAAATTACAAATAGTTATTAAATTACGTTGACAAATAAATAAATGTATCGTCGAAACATGAAAATCTATAGTTACGTGCAATAGCAATCCAGACATGTTCTAAGTCGTCATGTTACTATAAATAGCCTTCTTCTTCTTAATAACACCACAACCTTAATTTTCTGACAAACCCAAGTACTACACCAAAAGAACAAATCTTTACATATTATCCAAAAGTAAATTAAAAGACGAAAATTTCAAGAAAGAAAGTTTCTTTGACATGACGTACCTAGACTCGCTTAAATAAGAATCGTATTTTGCAGGTGAGCTTGCTTTTTCGTTCTCTTTCTCTTCCTCCAGTCCAAGTGAAGAAGAAGAAGATGCATGTCTCTTCCTATCGGACTTGCCTAACTCGTTCGAATTGCCTTCCCTTCTTCTCTTCTTGCCTCTGTTACCACTCATAACGTAATTCGACTAGTGACTCGGAAATTAGGGTTTAAGGATTTGATACAACCCGACTGGCTGTGACAGGGTTTAAGAGCATCTCAAATCGTAACGGCTAGTGAACGCTCCGTTTTGTCCAATTTCAACAACACAACGACAACGAGAAAAATTGGTGTCGTATAATATCGACAGTGTTTTACACGTACTGCATAAAAAAGACCTGCCGTTTCACCTCATCCGGCATCGTTCCCTTCCCCCCCATCCCCTAGGGGAGTGAACTACTTGGGCATTAAGCCAGCGATAGAAAGACACATACAACAAGAACTGCCATTTGCTAATAGATGACATTTCAGATAGTTGAATAGCATGTGGTTGCCAAGAACATCGAGAGCAGCTGTAGGGCTAAAATTTAGTTTGTGATCGATTATTTACAGGCAAATTTAAAAATTAATGTTTATGCAGTTTAACATATTTTAGTGTCAACAACTGAAGTAGGTTGGATTATTTCAGTAAATTGTCACAAGTACAAAATAATAGGAACTATTAACTGAAAAAATTAAGTCTGCATTTTGTATATCCTCAGGGCCTCTACTAATGAATAATGTTTTACACTGGGCAAATGTTAGAGAAAAATAATTAGAGCTCACACAAGTTCACCACAAATTATCAGAAATGCCCGACGCAATTGATAATTTCTGAATCATAATTCCCTACAAAGATCCTGCTTGGATTTTAAATCACTACGGATTAACACATTGTTTAGCTGCCAAAACTACTTGGACCGCAAGCCAGGGATGTTCCTGAGTCCCATCTTGCCAAGGACAATCTTTGCGATGGCAGGAGGGTCATCAAGTCCCATACTTCTGCTGAACTCATTAGCAAGCTCCACGAGCCTGTACTTATCTTTACCCACCAGCTTACTGGAATTGTAATAACCCAACCAGGCCTGGTATGCTGCTTCTTTATTCTTCATCTCCACATGGGATAGGGCCCGTTCTACCTGTTCAGCAATTCACTCATGTTTAATTGTCAAAATATCATAGTTTTAATCAGTTAATGTGTAGCAAATTCCATTCTGAAAAAACACGACACAGAAAGAGGTGGATACCTTTCTCTTCGTGTCTGGGTCCACTGAAGGAACTGAAGCCTTGGTTATTGGCAAATCCTTGATGGTAGATAAGAATGACTCCTCCCAAGGTGCCAGTAATAATATGCCTTGCCCTTCTTTACCTTTACGACCAGTTCTACCGAGTCGATGTATATACTGTTCTCTATCAGCTGGCAAGCCCACCTGTGCTCGCACCAAATTTATTTATTATTTTAAATTGAGACTTTTCAAACATTTAAGAGAAAGTTGAAAATGAATGCATAAGAAAGACAAACTAAAAAAAAAAAGTAAGGAATCTATTCGAGCGCTTTAACTTCAATGAGTTGTGCACAAAATATTTTGCAAGTGCAGAAGGCCAATCATCCAAATTATGAGTTTTTTAAATGGAATCATACCTGTATGACAAGGGTCACATCAGGATAATCAACTCCCCGTGCGGATACATCAGATGTAACAAGAATAAGGCCCTTTGACTTCCGGAATTCATCAGAAACCCTGGTTCTATAACTTTGTGGCTTTCTAGAATGGATCTCTCTAACATTCAAGCCCAGTTCACCTAGAAGGTCAGCAACCATTCTTGTGACCATAGCAGTTGTGCAAAAAACAAGAACCTGCACAGACCAATGGCTAAATGAGACACACTGCAAGAACGTAGTAAGGTTGGCAAAGAAAGCATGTTTATCCTTATAACACTTCAAAAGAGGCCAAGAAAAAAAATACAATAGAGAAGGTCCTAACAAAAATTTAGCCACAAGTTTCTGGACTTCAAAGCGTACTTTATAATCAATGTTATCAGCAATATGATCCTTCAGAAGAACATATAGTAGGGGGAAATGCTTGTCCAACGGAGCAACCAAATGCATTTGCCTGACCTGAATGAATGATCCAACAAGTTAGAATTACGACATAAAAACACAGAATTAGATAATAATCCACTAGTAAACCTACCTGTGAATGTGTCTCCTCAGTTCCCCCTTGAACTGTATTGATGAACTCATGATCTCTTCTCAAAGCAATGTGACATATTTGTCGAACCTTCAAATTGAACAACTACTTTAGAGCTTTACTACTTGTTAAGTCATACCACAAGTAAAACTGTGAAAGAGAAACCTCTTCAGGAACAGTGGCAGAAAACAAGAGAGTTTGTCGTTGCTTTGGAACTGCCGCAATAATTTTCTCAATGTCTTTACGAAATCCCATGTCCAGCAAATGATCAGCTTCATCAAGTATAAGGACCTTCACACCCATCAGCCTTGTTGCAAATCCTGCAGTGTTCTCACAATGGTCTCTGAGCCTTCCAGGTGTAGCAACAAGAATCTGTGAATTTTAAACATGAGAGAGAAGTATAAATGTCCAACCTTAAACAAAATTGAATTCTTGGTGCCTCATAAAATATTTTATTTAACACGTACTATGGGCGATAACATCTAATTGATTGGTAGCCTTGGATTCAAATTAATAGAATGACTAAGATGAAATTACATTCAAATATCTGCTCATTTCATTAGGGAGCAGCCTTGGATTTTACATTATTATGACAACACATCAAACAGTTAGGATCAGCAGATTGTTTCAATACTTGGCCTACCAAAGTATGAGAATAAGTGCATATACGATGACAGTTTATTTAATGCTTGGTTAATCTTATCTGACAATTGACAATGAGAAATCCACCTGGCAAGGGTTTGCTTGCATTTGTTTCTGTTCAAGAGCAAGTCTGGTACCTCCCATCACAACTTGAACGCCAATAGAAGGGTGATACTTTAATAGGGTGTTGGCTTCTGCAGCAGCCTGACTGGCAAGTTCCCTAGTTGGACATATGACAAGCACAAGAATGGGGGGGCGTTTCTGATCACGACTAATAGGAGGAGATTTTACAAGAACTTCAATTGCTGGAAGCTGATGAGAGAGAAAGAGAATTAGTTAGGCTCTCATTGTTTCGCAAAAAAAAAAAAAAATTATTTATGGAGGAAAATATTTTTTGATCAACATATTTTCTTATGTTTGAAATACATTACAAAAATATCAATTTTCTTTTGATTTACAAGATCATAACAAAATTTAGACCAAAAACACCTTATATTTATACAATTTATTGTTAAAATATAAGAGAAAACACATTAAAAATAAAAATTTTTATGGGTCTCACCAATCGCTAGCAACTGGTGATGAGTATTGGTAGTAAAAAATAATTAATGATAATAAATACATGTGTTTATATAATTTATTTTTCCTTTAAATGAGTTCACCAAAATCTGAAAAATAACTTTCTCTTTTGAAAAAAAGAAGTCATTTTTCTTAAGAATGACTTAGTTTTCCGTTAACCAAAAAAATATTTTTTATTAACTAATATTCCTAAGTGCACCAAACATCATAAAACGCGGAAAATATTTAAAGCAAATAGAGCCTTATAATGGTTAGAAGTCAGGATTTAAAATAAAATGCATTATCACTCTTTCGAAAGCAACTCTTTCTGAAGAAAATCACAAAAAAAAAAAATAAAAAAAAAGAGAGAGAGAGACATGCATTAAGATTTTTCCCTGACTCATATACTTTAGTTCTTCCAATTACCTGAAGCAAATATATGCACTAATGCTTAAATAACGTATCTTACCAAAAATGCTACTGTTTTTCCAGTGCCTGTTTTAGCCTTAGCAAGAACATCCTTACCTGGAAACAAAAACTATCTACATATTACCATCTTATGGACAAAAAAGCCAACATCAAAGGGAAGAGAAATAAGGATGCATGAGGATGAGGATCAATTGGAACAATTATAAATTCAGAATTGCACTGTTAATAAGATATTTTATCAACTTGGCATTAAACAAAGAATAAACAAGATACACAGAAAGTATTTTTATAGCTGATCCGAACTAGTATGGGTTAAGGCTTACTTCAGAACTATTCTTAGCCACTTCTTTAGAGTACTGCTAAAAGGTAATGTGATAGATCAAGTAATATACAAGGAAAGAAAATTAATCCTCACATATTGATTTTGCGAACTTTCTAGGAGAATATATCCAACTAAATCCAGAAACTAAAATTTTCTCAAATTAGGCAATTTATATATGGGAAAAAAAAAGCACAATTCACTACTAGTCTACCAGCTCATCAAAATGAAAATATAAGATCAGCAAAGGACTCCAAAATCCAATCAATGTCTGATCTCAAGAAATTAACAAGGATATACAACCAAGACCCAGAGCCTATAGGAAAGAAATAAACCTTTCAGTATAACTGGAAGAGTGGCCTCCTGAACTACAGTCATTTTCTCATATCCCGCATCCTTGATTGCTTTTAATGACAAAGGAGAAATTGAACATTGATCAAATCTGCAGGCATTTTATAGAAACTAAGAGTTTACAAAATAACATGCACAAAAGTAAGGGACAAAACGTAATCAAGTCAAACAGAATCAGAAATTTTGCTCATGTTTTGCTAAATCACAACACAATACATCATGATTCTGAATCATATCAGTTAGTTTCAAAATTAATCTGAACATGTTTAGAAGTCTTATAAGTAAAAACAGGTTGTCATATTTGTGAATGCCATAAAGTTACCCAAATTAATTATGCCAACATCCTGTTTAGGGTGAATTAATTTTTTCCGCTGCTTGGGCTTGCAGCTTCTCAGTGAAGAGATATTTGCCACGAGGAAAAAGTTTGTAAAAAAATAGATAACCAAAAATCAAACTTAGGTCAGGCTCTGCAAGATAAAGCTCCCTTTTCTTTTTTGGACAAAGCATAAATCATGTTACTGCAAGTATTTAGCCTTCTTCTAAAAAGCTCTAACCTGCATTTACTCCCAACGCAAAGTACTAACCAGTAGATTTGCACAGTATACCAAAAGAACAAATCTCGCATACGGTTGACTAAATTACAAGCCAAAAACCCAAAAAAAAAAAAAAAGCAAGAAATTAAGTTCCTTTGACGTACCTAGACTCGCTTAAATAAGAATCGTAGGTTCCAGGTGAGCTTGGCCTCTCTTTCTCAAATCCAAAGGAAGAAGATGCATTTCTCTTTAAGATAGTATCATCGTCATCGTCATCATGTTCGCCTTCATCAGTACCACTCTCCTCCTCATCAACCAAATCCCTGAGACTCCCCATTAATTCTTTTCTCTGTTCCTCAGTATCATTAATATCCTCATCATCTTCATCATCATCAAGAAATGCCCTTTTTTTCAAATCTCTCCTAAACCCTGAATCCATCCCTCTCCTTCCATTCACATTCCTAACTTGTTTCTTTCTCCCCGAATCAAATGCCTTCTCATCACCATCAAATCGCTTACTCACCCACGAATTCCTCGAAAATGAATCCCGCCTATCTGACTCGCCAAACTCGTCCCTTTTTCTCTTCATAGAAAATCTGTCCCTCTCTCTATCTCTAACTCTACCACCTCTATCCCTTTCCCTTTCTCTACTTCTACCTCGGTCCCTATCCGTCTCTTTAGCTCTATTACGAGCCATACTAGAATCTGACTCGTCTTCACTCGTGACGCGACCACGAAACGAGCTGGTCCTCAACTCGCTCACCCAATCACTGAGTTCAGCTTCATCGTCAATCAGACTCTTTGAAGCTCTCACAGCTTCTCTGTCACGACCCCCATGCCTGAATCCGGAGCCCGACCCAGGTCTGGCTTGAAATGGCCGAGTCGAGAATCGGGAAACACCGACCTGCGAAGTGAAATGAGGCTCAAACCATTGGTATTTGAGTCTGAAAGGGAATATCCGACACAATATAGGGACGGCCAGATATGAATTAGAGGACCGGAGTGGTTTCACGAGTGCCAGACGGGTGACCGGAAGTGATGGGTTGAGGAAACGGAGCTGTGGAAGTACCTTAACAGACATAGTACGAATTTCAATTGGACAATTGCCAGTCCTGTCCGCCGCAAACTTTAGGGCTTATGGTGGCGTTGATTTTAGAAACGTCTAACTTGTTATGGATAGGGTTTAAGAGAAAAATTAAATAAAATGACGATTTTCGTCTCACAAGTTACCGTTTTGTGCAGCTACAGAAACAGATTCCAACAGCGAACGACAATGCTTTTTTGTCGTTGTCAGTGAACGACAGTAATTTTTGTTCAAGGAAAACGTTAGGGGGTAAGCAAAACCGAATCGAACTGAGTGAATTCGGTCTATTCAGTTCGGTTTTAAAGTAAATTTGATTCGGTTCGGTTTAAAAAATAGAAAATTTTGGTTTTTAATTTCGGTTTGGTTTAAAATTGAGAAAACTGAATAGACCGAATAAACCAAATTTGTGGGATTTTTTAATTTTTCTTTTAATTTGAGTTTAAAAAACTAAAAATAAATTATTTTATATAAGATAAAAAAAGCTCAACAGTCCATTGAACCCAAAATTGAAAACTGAACCAAATCAAACCGATTTTTTTCGGTTTGATTTACTTCGATTTATCTTAAATTTTGGTTCAGTTCAATTTAAATTTAAATTAAATTCGATCTATTCTGTTTTTATAATTTCGGTTTGATTTAAACCGAACCGATCGAATGCTCAGCCCTAGAAAACGTCATACAAACTAGTACAGTGGAATTCTGGAGGGTCTAAAACTTACCCTCGTTCAACATTATCCTGAATCATGGCGGTCCATCCAGCCCATTAAGCCCAAGCCATTCTTTCAAGGGACGACCATCCAGTGAGTCAACAACTTGGATCACTAAGAGAGGGTTAGGGCTCTGGCTAAAACCATAATGGCGTTCTTTCAATAAATAGTGTATATTGGACGCTAAAAAATATCTTAAAATTTTTAAATATAAAGTGTGAATAAATTTATTTAAATTTAATAAATTTTTTATATTTCTCTTTTTATTTTGTTTTATCCCATAAAATTATTTAATGTTAATTTGTAGGAAGAGAGAAAAAAATTTCAAAAAAAAAGCCAACAAAAAATACTATAGCAATTAGTGATATGTATTTAAAACTGAATTGTATTAATTACATTTTGTATAGAGAGTGAATTTTTACTCTCTATATGTAGAGAGTCAAACTCACTCTCTCATATATAATTTAGAGTTAGAGTATCTCCAATTGTGCTCTTTAAAAGAAAAAACATATTTTGAATAATAAAGAGTATATTAAGAAATCTTTAAAATATAAAGAACAAATAAATTTATTTAAATCTAATGTACTTTTTATATTTCACTTTTCATTTTGTTTTGTCCTATAAAAACATTTAATGTTAATTTTTAACAAGGAAAAGAAAATGTCTTTGAATATTGTGGAAACAAAGAGAAAAAAGATTTTAAAAAAAAGTCAAGAAAAAATAAGATAACAATTATTGATATGTATGAAAAATTGAATTGTATTAATTATATTTTGTATAAAAAGTAAATTTTAGCTCTCTACATGTAGAGAACTAAAATCATTTTTTATTCTATAATTTAGAGTTAAAGAGTGAGTTGAATTTTTTATTTTTTTTATCCACTCTTTATAATAAAGAGTTTAGATTGAATAAAGAGTGGGTTGGAGATACTCTTAGAGAGTAAGTTATAGTCTTATTTTCTTTAATCACAATTTATAATAAAAAATTTTGATTGAATAATGAGTAAGTTAGAAATAATCTAATTTACTAATCAACTAACTCACTGCTTTTCAATTTCTTTGAGATAAATTTTAAAAGAAGCTCACCTCTTGGAAGGGTCAAACTCTATATATGGGTGGTAAGGAAGTAACGATAAAATCTGTCATGCAAGCATTATCAGCTTATACTATGAGCGTTTTTCAGATTCCAGTATCTATTGCAAATGAGTTTCAGAAAATTATGTAATCCTTTTGGTGGGGTGATATATCGTCTAATAATCACTAAATTCATTGGACATCATAGGATAAGTATTGTATAACAAAGGAGGATAGTGGTCTTCGATTTCGTGACTCAAAAGAGTTTAATTTGGCCATGCTTGCCAAGTAGTGTTAATGCCTCTTGACAAATAGTTCTTCATTAACAACTAGAGTTCTTAAGACAAAATATTTCTCAAATTCTAGTGTGTTGCATATGCAAATGAGTCATCGTCCCAGTTACAATTGGAGAAGTTTGTTTGCAGTTATCCCTTTACTTCAAAAAGGTCTATATTGATGTGTTGGTAATGGAAAATCAATTTTTGTCCAGTATGATGGTTGGATTCCAATGCTATCTTTTAACCCAGTGACCCTTAGTACTGTTTTACCAATGGATATCAAGGTGTTTGATTTAATTATAAACAATCAATGAAATTCTTGTTTCATTAATTCTATTTTTTTTCCATGAGATGCAAAGTTAATCTTGTTAATTCCATTATGCCTAAGGAACATGAATGATAGGCTTGCTTGGTATTTCACTAAGGATGAAAATTATACTATTAAGTTAGGATACAAAGTGGAAATGGTAGAAACTTCTCACTTTATAGCATTGGGTAGCACTACCTCCACATTATGGCAAAATATTTGAGACCTACAGGTGCAGCCTTGACAATTGATTTTTATGTGGCGATATTGCAAGGGCTTTCTCCCTACTAAATCTAACTTGCTCAAAAAATATGTTCTCATACATAATAGTTATGTCTTTTGTCAACAGTTTGAACAGAATGAGTTACATGTTTTCTTGTAATGTGATTATGCCAAATCTTTTTAACTTTTCTCATCATGTAACTCTTATATCTTCAATATTCTAGCTATTTATATAGAGCCAATAGATTTCTAACTTGCTCAATATTTTGGAGAGTAGGTTACATGTTATATTTGCTACTTTGCTTGACTATTTATGGTTGTCATAATAAAAAAATTATGGAATAATGTTGAATTTGTGCCAAACAATGTTTTTTAGCATGCAATGGTGAGTTTCTCTCAATTTGAGCAAGTGTCCCAGATGAAGAAATCATCGTATGTAGTGTTTGTTACTGTTGACAATGTGGACTTTATCTCTCATTGGTTAAAGCTACATGTGGGTTCCTACAAGCTAAATGTCGATGTCACCTTGAACATGGATAAGAGAAAAGCATCTATGGAGGTTATGATTTGAGATGGGCAAGGGGCAGTTATTATGGCATGGTCTACTTCGTTGTCTTGCTTTTTTGAGCCTCTGGTTATGGAGATGGTAGGATAATTGATTATGTTGAGGTTGATTGTCAAGCTCTTGTGCAGATGGTGTCACGACATTATTTAAGGGTGTCTTAGCAAGAATTTATCCTTTAAAAGATTAGATTATTATTAGCTCCTAATACCAAACTTTTCTTTGTAAAAAGTGAGGCAAATAGGGTTGCTTATTACTTAGCTATATAAGCTTGAAATTCAAATAAACTATCTTTTTTGTTACATTTTTTACCTATTTATGCCTTAAATCAGCATGTAAGAGATCTTTCTTTGGCTTCTCCTTAATGAAATATTGCTCTTTTTATCAAAAAAAAAAATTAATTAGCTAATTAACTAAGCTAGCTAATGATGCTAATGCATTGCACTAAAAAATGTTTTCATAGAGTAATGTTAGAATTTAAATCTCATTAATATAAAATTAATTTTTATATTAAAAAATTTAAAAATATTTTATTGATACAAATTAATTGAACATCGTATCTATTATATATCTATATACAAAAACCAAAGTAAAAGATAATTATTAACTTTTAAGAGAATTCTTGAATTATTCAATCATGAATCAAATGTTATTCACAACACCTTTTGTTTTTTATTGTAGATTCAATTAAGATAAATATGAAAATAAATCTTTTTTCTTTTTTTTTAGAAGTGAAATAAATCATTGTTGGATATATCAGAACAAAGAAAATCATTTAACAAAGCCTAGCTAGAAATTATTGTGCGTCATTGTTACTTAATTTTATGGATATATATATATATATATATATATATATTGGATCGTTGATTGATATACTCATTATTAATATTAGAGAAATTAAGAGTTTAAATGTCATCAATAAAAAATTACATTTCAAATATTAAAAAATTAAAATTTTAATTAATGTGTATATTCAATTTATAATATGTAATTTCACTAACAAAAATGATAAAAAAAATTAACCAATTGTTGAATATAAAGAAAGTTGCAAGCATTCTTATATTATTTAAAAACCCAATAAAATTGTAATTGGAAGAATATTGTAGCCTTGAGAACTTTAAAAAAAAAATGCATAATGCATCAATCCGAACACAGGTAGTTAAAACCTATCTGTAATTTTTGGATGAAAAAAAAAAAAGAAGCATAATTTTACTATGTTTTTGCCTGTATTAATCCCATATTCTTTTCCTAAATTCTTTAATATATTAACTTGCCATAGTAAAAATAAGCAAGTCAACCAAATATTTGTATGTGTATGTTCTAGTGATTATGGTTTCTAATTAGTTAATCGGAATTAGATGCAGAAGAATTTATTTTCCAGTTGACTAGATGTGTTAGGAAGGACATGACTTCGTTTGTATCTCGCAAAGAGTAGGCCGCCTTTGTCTCCTTTGGGATGGAAGAAACCACGATGGGATATCCTCTACCGATGTCCTTTATAACCTGTACAACGATCGTTCAAGTCAAATAATAAGAAACCAAACCAAACCATGCATTCTTCTAAGACTAAGTATTATCATTTCTTCCATTATATACTTTAAAAGCATCTTCATCAGTTTTGTCGTCTCCAATATACAACGGGAGGATATCATTAGAGTCATCAAACCCAAGATTTTGAATTAGATATTGCAGAGCGCTACCCTTGTCCCAATCAATACGAGGACGGATCTCCATTACCTGTTGCGCCAACTCAAGATTGATTTTTAATCCATCACGACGCTCCATGCTCAAAGGTTAAACTACTACCATATATATACGAATAGTATATCGTAATAACTTAGGAATTCAATAGTGTTACCTTTTTACCTCCTGTTATGTGAAAACCCGGGTAATCTTCCATGATTGATTTCACCATCTCCTTGAGAGAGTCAAGGTCCTGTAATTTTTTACTAAGCAATTATCTAGTAACGACTACAGACTATCAAAAGTTGGTTTAGTTAGCTACTATCTATAGTAAGATTAAGTTGTTGCCTTAATTAGTTTACCTCCATATTTACTCGTCGAAAATGCACTGAGATACAAAACCTATTATCTTCAATCCTGGCGTCTTCAATATTCTTGGTTTTTTCTTCTAACACCTTCAGTATCTACATTAAGATGAATAGAGTAGGAAATTGAAGTAAGTGTCTGATAATAGCTGAGCAAAGGAAATAATTTTTGTTAACTGCATGCAATGGAATTAAATAGAACAAATTTACCTCTTGAATGGTAGGTAAAAAAGCTTTTGCCGGTTGAAAGTAAATAACTTCATTACCCTAAAAGAATGAATTTCAGATATAAAAGTACAATAACAGTAATGTTTACAACAAATTAAATGTTCAATTAATAGATCAGAAGAATAAACCTCATCATCAACACTTGTGCTTTGATGCTGTTTGTTGCACTTGAAAGAACCTATTGAGGTCAATATGTCCATTCCATGACTTCCAGCATAGGTCACATTGTGCAGTTTCACGAATCCTTTTACCTACCAATACCATTGATAATAATGCTTGTAGTTAAAGCTTAAAGTTAGGCCATTAAATGATTCACTAATTAGCTTGGCAATTTGCAATTCACCTTATCGCGGCACCTTCCACTAACTATTGCCGTGGGGAAGACATGGGCGACTTTTTCAAGAGCTGAGCGCATCTGCATTAATTTCATGTCATTAATTTATAGCAATGTATAGTATATGAATTGATGCTCATATATAGTAATATCTACAAGAAGAAAATAATTTATACGACGTATATAGTATAAGTATCCCATAATGTTGAAGGAAAAAAAAATAATAATAATAAACCTTGTCAGACATGAAAGCTTGATCAGGGTCATCGACTATGGGTGAGAGAGTTCCATCATAATCCAAAAATACAACCAAGCTTTTTCCTTTCGCCACCCTCATCATTCCTTCAAAGGAGTCCAAGGCAGACGGATGCTTCCTCTAGTCATAGTAACCAAAAATAAATAAATAAATAAATAATCGTGCGGCAAACTACAAATGTGTGTTTTGATTACCAGCCATGCGCCATATGAACCCCTAGCAGATTCATCTTCATCAATAGTTTCAATGGATTCCAAATTTAAAGGCTCCGTTGGTGGCGATTGATATCCCATAAACACCTGGCTGATTTTAGTTACCGGCCCCCTGGAATGAACCATCTTCGCGTGAAGTGCATCTCTATTTATACTGCATATATTTAATATGGCAGCTGATACAACGCGTGATATCCACAGTGACATCACATCTCAAATTGTCTGATAATTTTTTATAAATTTAAGATAAATTTTAATTGAATATCTATTATTTTTCCTTATTGGTTGTATTGAATTTTGTATCTATTTTATTCATTTATAATCATATATTAAATTTTGAATAGCTAAACATTATCTTAATTTGGCACTATTATCATGAAAATCGTATTTAATTATTCTAAAGTCTATACACGATCATAAAATTTAAATAAAGTTGATATAGAATTTGATATTATAATAAGATATAAAAAAATAATACATATTCGATCAAATTATGTTATAAATTTTTTAAAAAAAATGGTAAACAAGCATAAACACAACATCGCCATTAAACATTTTCCATTTAATATATTCTCGCATTATACAGAGTTAGAGAGGCTAAAAATTGTATAGGTTTAATACATCATCATGCAAATCAATCATCTTAAAAGAAGAACATATGCAAGAAAAAGGTGTAGATGTATAGATTATGAGGTCATATAGGTTCGAGTTTGTATTTTATAATTAATAAAAGGTTCAAATGTTCATTTATTACTCTTTTCCTTTCGTAATAATAATCGTACTAAAAAAATCCACTATTCTATTTACGTATAAAAGGGATAAAATAAAAAGTTGTTTTTATCAATAATCCTTTTTTTTTTTTAATTTAGATTTTAGTGTTGATGGGATCCAAAAACTATCTTTATCAAAAGTAAATTGGTGAATTAAAAAAAATACTTCTTTTATTAATTCTCTTTAATATTTGTGCCAAAATCAGATCAGACTAATTGTGGAATGGACAGATTACTATAGTTAGACTTTTCATAATCAATAGGTGCGAAGGATAACTTAGTATAGAAAGCAAATAATTCTTGGGTCCATTTAACCTCCTTATAATCCAAATAATGAGAAAAAAAAAATATTTATGATTACATCTTGTAGACAGTTAAGGTTGTTATGTTGGTTGACCGTTAATATAGTCATGGGAAGGAAAATAAAAATACTCCTAAAAAAGCTTTTCGGTTAAAAATGGCAACCTCTGGCCGATTTCTTTGTCTTAAATAAGAAAGAAAAACCGAACCAAATAAGAAAGAAAAACGGAACCAAAGAATCAACCTTAGAATAGATATCATTACCGATCAGACAAAACAAGCATGCACCATTCAAAATGGAAGTCTTCACTCTGAACCAATAAATCTTTGGACCAATGGTACTGTATGAATCAGGTCCGGCCCTAGGCCAAGGCAACTAAGGCCTGTGCCTAGGGCCCCATAATATTAGAAGGGCCCATAATTGGTTAATGTAAGTATTCAATTGTTAAGTAACGTGGGGCCCCATAATTGGCCAATGGAACAATTTGTCAGGTAACGGCAATCTTTGTTTTCGTTTAGGAAACAATCAATGCTGGTAAATAAAAAGTCTTTTGGCTTTTATCAGTTTCTATCAAAGAATATCAAAAGAAACCCAAAAAAAAAAAAGTTGTCTTGCATTCCAGGAGAAACGAAAAAAAAAAAAGAGAGAGATAAAAGAAAAGTGATTTTATATTTACAAATATCTTCTCTCAAAATCTATTTCACCAAGTTTTGTCATTTCAAACATATTTTTAATAAGGTATTTTTCCTTACTTTTTGTTAAATATAATTAGTTAAATTTATTTGGGTATTTTATATTTTCATTTAATTTGGGATTTATTACCTTCAATCACGTTTATAATATTTTAGAGTGTTAGTGAATTTAGAATTTTATAAATTTGGACCTTTAATTGGTTATTATTTTTTATTGATAATTTTGAGTGAAAATATTTGATATGTGAAATGAGTATGTTGTTTCGGCTTTTTATTATTATTATTTTCAGTATCTCAAAGTAGTTGTTTTGTTTTATTTTCTTGTAATTGTTGTCATTTTGAAGGAAAGTGTTAGTGTGCTAGTTTAACTTCATCACAATTTGCTTCTTAAAATTGGGTGCTATTTTTCCATTTTCTTTATTAAATTGTCTTTCTTTATCTTTTAAGAAAATTGTCTACTAGAAAATATGAATCTGGGTATCAAAAAAGGAATTAAAAAAAAAAGACTAAAAGAGTTAATTCAATCTCAAAAAGGTACACTTGATAAATTTTCCATTAGTGATAAGCAAAGTATTTCAAAAAATAAAAGTGATAAAAATTTAGTAAGTGAGTCACTTCATTGTATGGTGTCTAAATAAGATGAAATATGTAAAGAACAAAATATTCTTGATGATGACGATACTGAAAGTATTTTGAATCCCAGTGAAGAACATGTGATGCACATGGAAAATATAGAATGTCTCAATGAAATATATGCAGATATAGAATTAGATTTTTATGATCCAGGACAATGGAAAAATGTTAATTCTAATTTGAGAGATTTAATTGTGGAAAAATGGCCTCTTAGAGAAACCATTAGCAATCTAGATTTTACAAAAGATGACAACTCTAGACATTTTTCTACTATATATTACACTAGGATATTGGCAAATGGAGAAAAACATGAAAGAAGATGGCTAGTTTATTCAAAGAAATTAGATAAAGCTTTTTACTTTTGTTGCAAGTTGCTTTCAAAATCACAGGTAAGCTCTCAACTAGTTAATGATGGGTATACAGATTGGAAAAATCTTATTACTAAGCTCAAGACACATGAAATAACTAATGAACACATTATTAATATGTCTACTTGGATTGAATTGGAAATGCGATGGCGAAAGAATAAAACAATTGATAAGAGATTGCAAGATCAAATCAATAAAGAGAAAAAACATTGGAGAAATGTATTGTTTAGAATTATTGCGGTTGTGAAGACACTTGCAAAATAGTTTGGCATTTCAAGGATCAAATGAAAAAATTTGTGAAAATAGCAATGGAAATTTTTTTATTCTTATTGAAATGATTGCAGAATTTGATCCAGTGATGCAAGATCATTTTAGATGTATTCAGGCTAATGAAATACATGATCTTGGCCATAGAATACAAAATGAATCAATTGAGTTGTTATCAAGAGAAATAAAAAAACACAATGGAGGAAAAAATCAAACAAGCAAAATATTTTTTTGTCATACTTGATTGTACTCTCGATGTAAGTCATCAAGAACAAATGTCTATTGCGCTAAAATGCGTAGACGTTTCATCGGTTCCAATAAAAATAGAAGGGCATTTTATAGAATTTTTGAAAGTGGACGATACATCAGGGCAAGGAATTTTTGAAGAGTTTATGAATGTAATGAAAAATCTTGATTTGAATACTAATGATATGAGGGGACAAGGATGTGATAATGGATCTAACATGAAACGAAAACACTAAGGTGTACAAAAATGATTACTTTATCTAAATTCAAGAGCTTTCTATACACCATGTGGTTGTCATTCGCTTAATTTGTTGCTTTCTAATATGGCTAATTATTGTCCTAAAGTTATTACATTTTTTGGTCGTATTTATTCATTATTTTATTCCTCCACAAAAAGATGAAAAATTTTGAAAGATCACATTTCCAGTTTAACTGTTAGGCCATTGTCACAAACTCATTGGGAAAGTCGCATTAAAAGTGTTAAAGCCGTTAAATTTTAGAGACTCATGAAATAAGAGATGCTTGACTTGAGTTAGCACAAAGTAGTGATGATCCTAAAACAAGCAGTGAAGCTAATTGTTTGGTTGAATATGAGCTTGAAAACTTTGAATTTTTGGTGAGCATGATAATTTGGTATGATTTGTTATTTGTTGTTAATATTGTTAGTAAGACTTTACAAGCCAGAGACATGCAAATTGATATTGCTATTGATCAATTGAAAAATTTTCTTGCATTTCTTAGAAAGTAAAGAGAAAATGGATTTGCAGCAACATTGATTTCAATAAAGAAAATAGTTATTCAAATGAATATTGAATTTCTATTTCACGAAAAAAAGAATAATTTGTAGAAAGAAACAATTTGATGAAAACAATACAAATGAGATAATGCATTTAGTAGAAGAAGATTTTATAATTAATTATTTCATTTATATTGTTGATCGAGCTATTTCTTCTTTTGAGAGTAGATTTGAGTAATTCAAAATATATGAAGATGTTTTTGATTTTCTACATGATTTTAAAAATTTTAATGTCTTTAGATGATAATTGTTTGAAAACATATTATCTTAATCTTGAAAGTTTTTTGAAACAAGATACATCCGTTGATCTTAATATTTTGGATTTATTTTTTGAGTTAATGATTTTGAAAGAAATTTCTCACAAGGAAACAAATGAATCACTAGAAGCTCTTTAGTTTATACAAAAATTGAACTCATTTCTAACTGTTTGGATTGCTTATAGAATATTGTTAACTATACCTATTACAATTGGTTTAGTAGAGAGAAGTTTTGCGAAATTAAAATTAATAAAATCATTTTTACGGATAACAATGTCACAAGAAAAATTAAATGAATTGGCCATCATTTCTATTGAGAAAGTTTTAGTATCAAAACTTGAATACAAAAATTTAATAAATGACTTTGCATCTCAAAAGGCAAGAAAAGTAAATTTTAATTGAATATTTGAAGGAATCGCAAATATGTTTACAAAATGATGGATTGATGACAAAAGATTTCAAGTATCGATGTGATAGGATACTTCATTTTAAGATTTTTTTAATTTTAATTTTTGTAATTGTGTTTTTAAATTATTTTACTTTTTAATGTGATTTTTATTTAATTCTTCATTATGTAATTCCGTCACTTTATAATATATAAAAATTATCTTTTAGAAACAAAAATTATGATTTTATTATTTTATCTAAGCCTTGGGCCTCATTTTGAGTTAGGCCGGCCCTGGCATGAATAGGTTATAGGACTAAAGTTACATAATATAGGGTATAAACTCTACTTGATTGACTAATAGATTCAGGAGTTAGATTCACCTGATCGAAAAATTACAAATAACAGAAAATCAGGGGAACGATAAGATAGCCGAGAAAGCATACTTATCAAGTCATTCACGTGCAAATGCACTTTAATTTCATTTGAGATGAAATAATAAAAGTCTGGGTTTCAACTTTGAAGGTCTATCCAAAACCAGGCAACATAAAAGGCTTACATGCTTCCATTGTATTACTAACTAGTGGTATTAAATAAAAGCTTCTTCTGAACTTTATTTTTCATGCCATATAATTTATCTCTGTTGGAAAAAAAAGACATGAATGAATTACAGCCCGTGAAAGCTATGTAAGAAAAAAAAAAAAAAGGTAGGAAAAAAACTTTTAACAACTGCTAATCAATATTTTCAAAATCTAACCCATCAAATTGGTAAAATCAAAAATCGGCCAATAATTTGATTTGATTTCACATTTAAAATCAATTAAAATAAAAATTAGTTAAAATCGAAAAATTAATCAAACTCTATAATTGAATTAAATTAGTTCAACTTAAAATTATCATTTTATAAAAATTTAAATTTCTAAAAATTACATTTTTTACTCTAGGTTTAAATATTAAAAATTTTTTTTATTACTTTTTTATATCATACTTTTTTCATTTTAAAATATTTTTAAGTTATATATATATATATATATATATATATATATATATAATAATTGACTAATTGAATCAAACCAATCAATTCAATCAAATTAAAAATTAATCAACAGACTAGTTTGATATTTAATTCAATTTTAAAACCATTAACATTATTCAAAATCGATGATTCTTAATACATCTTATACTCTATTATGTCAACTATTTCCAATATTACTCAAAAGAAAAAAAGTATGCTCAATATTAAATAGTGATATCAAAAACTTGCTTAAAATTCTAAAAATATTTTTTAATACGCGATAGTACTAGAAAACACATTAACAAAGATAAAAGTACACAGAGTTTCTATAGTATCTGTTTATTCTCAAAATAAATATGCTTGATTAACCCCTTAAAAGAACTTGGAATGGCACTTAATTAGAAAAGATTTGTATTTGCATACCTACATTAGAAATAATTTGGTAAGCTAACAGTTATTTTTCTAAGAAATTTTTAGGTAGACAAAATATATCATGTCATCTGTAAACAAGTCTAATAAAAATATGTCATATCATTAATGATATCATGTCATCTAAAATAACTAAATTAAATTTTACTATAGATAATTAATTATACATTAAGACGAAGTTAAATTTTATCATAAATAATTAGTTACACATTAACACATCAATATCCATGGCATCATTAATTGATATGGTGCATTTTTATTGGATTTGATTATTGTAGACTCTGTCTAGCTAAGAATTTATTCATTTTTCTCCAATAAAATATGCTAGATAAATATAATTTTTTATTGCCAATAATACCCTAATTTAATTGGTGATAATATTTTTTTGGTAAATAAAAGTTACCAATCAGACTTAAGGGCATCATAAACCTTTCGCACACACCGTATAGGAAAATCTAACAAAGGCATTTTAAACGCCACTATATCGAAGGGAGATACTCTTTCCAATTATAGGCCATGGTAAACCCGAACTCGTTAACTAATAAACCTAACCCTAATTAATTACTTATAAGATTTGTACAATCATATGACTTTCAACCTCTTAGGAAGCTGATCGAGGAAATGGCTGCATGGTTGCCGATCAAAAAACATAATACCAAAAAGCATCATACTACCGCGCTGCAATAATACAAGAAGTCGAGGACTCCAATCCTGATATAGCACTGCAATAAAGCAACTTTCTTCTTCTTTCTCACAATCCGTAAGCCACTCAGATTACATATATGCAATGCATTAACTAGTTCTTGCTATAATGGCATTATTTTTGTGCATGGGTTAAACATCACAATAAAAAGGCAGTAGGTTTCTAGTATGTATATACAGTGAATTTTGTGCAATAATTGCATTAGCAACATTGGAATTGTTTCCAAAATTGTGAGATTGTGGACTCAACCATGATCAAAGCATAATTAAGTAAAGAACAAATCCTTGTTCAGGGGAGATTAAATGAGGGAGGATAATTAACACGTTAAAGATGATGCATGATAGAAAAAAAAAAACTAATAAGAAGCTCAAAGAGTAAAGAGTAATCGACAAGAATAAGTGTACCTTCTTCGGTTATCAAGTTAATAGCAGTACTAACAGAGAATGCTGATATGGAGAGAGAGAGCGAGTGAGGGACAGAATGGAAGAGAGGATTGGAGGCTTTATTTATAGACTTGGAAGACAACCTCGGTAGTCACAGGATACTCGCCAATGTATTATTTAGTAAAAAATTTTTTAAAAAAAGAACTTTATTCTCCTTCCTATTTTTCATGGAAAACCAAAACTTCCCTTTTCTGTATAATTAATGAATAAAGCCAATATAGATTAGCGGTTGAACATATATTTATATGCATATTTTCTTGAGGCAAAAAGTTATATTTCAAATTTTTAATTTGTAAAAAATTAAATTTCAAAATCATAAAATTCAATCCAGCCAAGCTAATTTAATTAGAAAATTTAGACACTGGACTCTTGAGTATATATTAACTCTCAAATCTAAAATTAAATAAGTCTATTGACATCATCATATCAATCTGATCACGAGTTTTTCTTTTGATCTTTTAGGTTTATTTTTCAAACTTTAAAATTATATCTATTAAAGTAGCATTTATAATACATGAAGTGATTACCTTTATTTTATTTTTATAAATTTTTTTCTTTTTTTTGTATTGGAATAATAATATAAGTTCATGCATGTTTAGCATATAATTGCGGTCCTCTCTCTCTCTCTCTTTCCACATCAATTGTTGTGGAACGTCATACATATTTTCATACTATATTTCAAATCTTATTAGTAACGATACCGTAAAATTTTAAGTACCATAAAATTTATTAGCTGGTTAGATTTTAAAAGACATATTCGTAGAATAAATATATATTTTATGAAGATTTTCATTTAATTAGTTTGTCTATTTATCTAGATTATGTTCTGTCTAAAATGATTTACTATGCATTTAGCGATAAGTTCACAAGTATTGGCCTAAAGATTTTTTTTTTTTTGAAATAAGTGTTGGCCTAAAGATTAGAAGTAGAAATAAATTTATTTTATTATTTAATACTACCATAACACTTATTCGGGAAAAAAAAAAAAACTTTACGATTTAAAATTACGTCTATATGCAGTTGAATTTTGTCATAATTGAATCACTCAAAATCATATGTAATACATTTTGTATTCATATGCCATTTTTAAAAATAAAAATGTTTGTTAGGATTTCCTTTAATATTAAATAGATACTCCATCATTGAGTTTTAATTTATGATATACAGAAACACTTGGAGAGAAGCATTTTTGCGTTTTAAAAACGTTTCTTTTCAACAAACTCAACAAAACTCTTTTGAAATATTTCGAACATATTTCTACAATTTTGAAGAATTAAGAAACATTTTTACTATTAATTTTGATTAGGAAACTTATGGACAATTAATATTTGTTTTTAAATATTTAATTGAATATTATTATCTCATTTATTTTTTATAGTTAATATTGATTTAGATAATTGTCTTTAATATTATTTTTTATATGTTCTCATAATTAGTTGTTTCAATATTTATTATATGTGAAAAAAATATTTATAAATATATCTATATATTCTTTTTATATTTACACATTTCCTCTATGTTTCATTTGTTATATTTTTTAAAAATATTATTTCTCCATTTCCGTTTTTATATTTTTCAATTGCGTGTTTTTCATTTCTATGCTACCTAGATTTTGATTGAATGAGCTTTATAATAAGAGAATTATTTCCATTTCAAACCTGCAACCTGTCATCAAGACTCAAATAAAATGGTTTTGTTTATTTCGCATAAAAGTGATTAAGAAAGTATAATTTTTTTAAAAAAATATATTTATAATGTTTGATTGAAAAAAATTCAAAATCAATAAAATTAATACTTTCTTAAATTACTTATTTTTCTCAATTAAGAGTGAGTAATGTATTGAAGTTTACTCTTAAAAAATAAATTAACTGAAATAGACTTAATAAATAAATGTATTGAGCTCAAGTCAATAACGTTTCATTACATCAACTAAAAAAAGGAATAATTTCTTTAGAAAATGAAAATACATTTTCTAAATTGTCTTTAAAATTATTAACTTAAATAAATTTATTGAATATGGTATAATATTTGTTAATTAATTAAAAATAATATTGTACTTAATAATTCAATAATTAAAATAATGAAATTATATTCAATATTAATGTGATTCAAACATGAAAATGGTAAAGTTTATATGAAATACATTTCTAGGAAATATGATTATTCAAAAAATATTTTTCTCAAAATTAGACACTTCGCTCATATAAAAATCAAAATATATTGACAAAATTTTAGAACTTTTTCATTGTCTACGAATGATATGTTTTTTTTTTTAAAAAAAATTACTTTGATGAGAAATTTATGAATAACTTTCTTAGAATTGAAATTTGTTATGTCACTTTATTGGATTATCATTCCACCAATATCTATGAAAATAAAAATTCTAAGTCTCAATAATAATCAAGTTTTGGCAGAAAATGTTATCAAAATTCAAATTTCATTAATTAATTACTTTTCCTCCAAATACTCAAAAACAAATTCTTTGTATTATCAGGAAAAATAAAAGTAATAAATGAATTAAAATTACTAATTAGACTGTGCACTTGACTGAGTTTATATATGGTGAAAAAAATTCCAAGTTGAAAGATCGAACTCCCCCGTCACAATTGCTTGGCACCATCATATACAATCAATCTCCTTAGAAATGTGGACTGTTAGAATCAGTATTTTTTAAATCAAATTAAAGATCGAATCTGTCAACTAATTTGATCAGTTTTAATTAATTCAATTGATAAAATTTAATAAATTATTTTTTAAAAAATAAAAAGATAAATAATACTAAAACTATGTAAAAAATTAGACTATATATATATATATATATATATATATATATAATAGAAACATATTTTTATATTTAAATTTTAAATAAAATAATATAATTTATAAAAGTTTGAATTTTTCATAAAATGATAAAATTTTATATTAAATCAGTTTGTTCTGGTTTTTTATTTTGAATGATTTTTATATTTAATTGATTTTTTCAATATTAACTAATTTTTAGTGAGCTCGTTTTTAATTTATAATTAAACTAAATTACTTGTCAATTTTTAATTTTAATAGTTGAATAGACCAATACGATTCTATCATTAAAACACTCGTTAGAATCAATGTTTTAAAAACAAAATCAGTTAATAAATCGATTAGTTCGCGAGTCAATCAATCCGACCAGCTTGATCGCTTTGATTCAAAAAGCCTAATAATTAAAAATTTTAAAAAATATTATTAAAATAATTTTAAAAATAAAAAAAATGTATTAAAAATATATATAAATATATTTGAAAAACTAAAAATATAAAAATTATCTTAAAAATCAAACCAAACGTAACTGAACAAGCTATTAATTCGATTTTTAATTTTACCAAAACACGGCTAGAATCCAATTTACCACAGCAAACGCTTTTCTTTTTCTTTTTCTTTTTCTTTTTTAATGGTTTTCTTTTATTGGCCATTTTCAATCCAGTCAACCGTTGGTTGGCTCCAGCTCCAGAAGTGGTCGTAGCCCAGGCGACAGCCCACCCACCTAGAGTCCGTCTATCGTTATTGTCCCTTTCCATGTTCAAGTATTCCGCTCCCGAGGAAATATAACTTTGAGAAAAAAAAAAAAAAAAAACTTTTTCTAGAATGGTTCCTCGAATAATATGTGGCTGCTAACCTTCTTTATGGAGATTAATTCAAATTTTCAAAATCTTTTTTTTTAAGTTGTGGTTATTAATATTTTTAAAACTATATTGATAATTAAAGTAATTTACTAATTAATTTTTAATTTATTTGGTTCCATTGATTCAGTTTGATATAATATTTTTAAGAAAAATATTAAAATATATAAATAATAGTTATAAAATTTGAAAAAATGAAGAAATCAGTACAAAATAATAAATTAATGAGAAAATATATTTAACATTTAAATTTTAAGTAAAATTATATATTTTTTAATTTATTTTAGTTTAGATTGAATCATTTTGAATATATTTCTGATCTTGTTCAATTTTCAATCAATTAATTTTTAACTTATAATTAAATTTAAATTATTGATTAATTTTTAATCCTATGGATTCACAACCCATTGGTCTAATTCAATTTCAAAACCACTGATGACTATCAAACAAGAAGAATTATAAGGATCCCGCAAATAGTGGCAATTGAATAATTCTTTCAAGATTAAAAAAAAAAAAAAACATATTTGTAGTGAGCCAATATCTTAATAATATTCTGCATTGAACTAAAAAAAGCAAGTTGTTGACATACGTACTTATTGACGAGACCAATACTCATCACTCTCAAATTCATTAAATATGATATATTGACTAAAAAGGCACACCACTAGTTGTTAAATAACTAAAATTGTAATTATCGTAACGAACTCTTCTAAGAAGATGATATCTAGTGTCCAACATGAAAGCTTCAACTGTTGCAATCCGAAGTCCACTTCCAACAACCAAATATGTCTGGTGACCTCCAACCTGAAATTATTATAAACCCCACTGCATGCTTTTATTCCATGTTTATATAAATTAGCTAACTAATTGTGGTGCACCATCCATCTAATTTAATTATTTGATGTGGACTACCACTTATTGCCATTTTTCTCTTCTCTTTGTCTTGATCAATCCCAGCAACTATATTGTCTATCCCTTTTGTAACAATTATATATAGCCGACCCAACCAAAAGTATATATTTAAATTTAATAAACCCCTTTTCCGTACTAAAATAAGCTCTAAAGATCACTAAATACTAGATACAAGAGATATACTAAATTCATAAATCAAAATTAATATTTTATCCTATCAATCATATATCAAATTAGCAAATGGACCTAAGTACTACCCTTTGACTGTAGAGTGCAGACACATGGCTCTTATAGTGGGGCTGTTGGTTTTATAGTTATGTGCAAACATTGATTCATTTAAACTTGGAAGTGGAATGATTACTGTATGTAAAATTAAAGTAATAATCCACGAAAAGCATTAGATTTGAGTTATTTTGTGAAAAAGCAACTTTAATAATTGAAGCAACAATATGTGGAGGATCCTGTAACTTGAGTACAGTACTTTATTCTGATCTAGAGAAGCTATAATAAAATTATAATATTTTTAAATTAAATTTTTAAGTTACCTAACTTTTTCTGTTTTTTAAATTTGTACTTAGTAGAAAAGGTCGTAAGTGTCGCATCCAAATTTATGGCGCACTTAATTTTTTCGGTGTTTGTATACATAAACATTAAAGGCCCACTATTGAGAACCAAAATTACGTAGGCTAATTGGCTTATAAAATTTAAATATTTTTAAATTTTGATAAAATTAGTTAATTTTCTAATTTTGACAAAATTAATTATAATTAATAAAATTTTGATAGAATTGATCAATACTTTTAATTTTGATAAAATTGGTCAAAATTAATAAAATTTTGATAAATCTAGTCAAAATTCAAATGGATCAAAATATGATAATATACCATGTTAAAATATTAAGTTAAATTAATGTCAATTGATGTCAGTAATTAATATCAATTGATGTCAGTAATTAATGTTAATTGATTTTACTAATTTTTTTATAAAAATTTATGTCAATTGATTTTGTTTCATTACGTGAAATATCATTTTATTTTAATCAATTTTAAAATATTGAGTTAAAATAATATTTGATATTAGTAACTAATGTTAGCTGATTTATTAATTTTTTTATAAAAATTTGCGCTAGTTTGTTTATCACGTCACATGATATATTATTTTATCTTGATCAACTTTAAATATTGAGTTAAAATAATATTAATTGATGTTAGTAACTAATATTAACTGATTTTATTAATTTTTTTATAAAAATTCATATCAGTTTGTTTATCACATCATGTAATATATCATTGTATTTTAATTAATTTTAAAATATTGAGTGAAAATAATATTAATTTATATTAGTAACTAAAGTTAATTAATTTTTTTATAAAAATTAATATCAGTTGATTTACCACGTCACGTGATATATAATTTAATTTTGATCAATTTGAATTATAGCTAAATTTACTAAAATTTTATTATTTTTAACTAATTATGTCAAATTTTATTAGTTTTGATTAATTTTACTGAAATTAAAATAATCAATCAATTTTATCAAAATTCAAAAGTGATTAAATTTTAGGAGCCAATGAATCACCTATGTATTACAAATTACTGCAAAAAAAAAAAAAGGACAATCAATGCACTGTATATGAACATGACATGGCAATATATAGTGAACTCCGGATAGAAAATTTTTCAATACGAGCGTGCATTTTTTTTTTTTCACTTTTCATAGTGACAAACAAATTGAATTTTGAATAAATTTGAGTTGAATTAATTTTAAATTATATCATGTTAAGAGAATTTGGATTGAATTATTTTGAATTACAGATTAAATTAGGCTATCAAGTTAAGGAGTCTAAACAAATTAAAATTATTGTCAAATTGAGTCTCTTCATTTTAATTATTTTGAAATAAAAATTATTTTAATGTTAAATAAATTATAATTATTTTAAATAATTTATATCAAATCAATTTGCAGATCAAATTTATTTGCATATGAAATTAGATTTTGATTAGGTCATTTGCAGTCTCTTTTAGACCAAATTAGATTAAATTATTTTCAGTTAAACTCAAATTATTTTTCAAATAATAAAAAAAATTACCTTTACTCTTTTATTTATTATTATTTATGAGATTAAACTTGTTTTTAAAAATTATTGTTCATAACCTAAAAAAAATTATGTTCATAAGTTGTTATGATTCATTCGTATCATGACAGGAATACATCGAATCTTCTCTGAAACTTTTGGGGAACTGAATAATATCTAAAATAACATTTATTTCAATTTTATACATTTTTTGTTGGAAGAAAATTTGAGTGTAGTGATCAAAATGGCTAGTTTTAATTATTTTAGTAATAGTTGGGCCGTTTTTTAATTAAAGAAAAAAAGAACTAGACCTAGTTTTTATTAAATAGGTTTCTCCTCTACCCATTTTATAAATCACCTCCCAGCGTCACCAATTTTCGTATTTCTGTTGGGAAGAGTATATTTGATATTAATAACGCACCTAAAAAATCTCAACGGCTAGTAAAAAAATAATAATAACAATACACCTTGGATTCATTACCATGAAAATATATATATATATATATATTATTTTGGTATATTTTCACGATCAGTAAAGTTGTCATAAACTTTTTCTGTTAGAGGGCTCCTGAAGATTGTTTGAGACGATTGATTAGGTACAAATGAAGCCCAGAAAGCAAAAGGCTGGACCAAACTGATAGAGAAAAATAGTCTCTCACTCGCACGGAAATGGAATGGTGCCCGAGTTAAAGTTAGAAGAAAATCTTGGGCCAACAATCACAAGCACGTAGCCCAACATTAAACAAGCCCACTTAAAAGTTGGCTATTGTTTCAAAGAAATAGAATAAAAAAGCGCAATTGAATCCATGGATTTTTTAACGAACCATTCAGAAAAACGTTGGAACAAGTCACATCAACCCAAGAGAGAGATGCAAGACATGTTTGGCCGAAGAGTGCTTAGTGGTGGCTCACAAAAATTCTCCTCTCAAATTGTGGACAGATCTTGTTAAGGAGTGAAGGTGATAGAAAGTGGTCCTTCCAATAATTCCCATAATAAGTTTATTCAAGTATTGGCCCATCCAACTGAGAGCAGATTGGCTCAAAAATGAGGTCTGTAACTTGTTGCATACTAAGAAGGAGTAATACATGGACACATAACAACATTATTATTATTATTATTATTATCTGCAATAATGATTTCTTGATCTTTGCTCTACATTATTTTTTCGTTGATTTAAATATATTTATATCGAATTTATAAAGTCATATGAAATTATTTTTTACGATATTTTAATAGATTCGAATTAGAATTCACAAAGAAATACACATTCTCCACTTATATACAGTGTTAAAGTATATTTAACATGCTGTTGTCAATACCAATTTTTTTGGTAAAAAAATAAAATAAGAAATAAGAAATGTTATATGCTAAAAGGCGACTTTTAAACAGCTTTTTGCAGCCACCAATATGAAAATAATCAATAGAGTTTGTACATGGAAAATGAAATTGGAATTGATGGCTCTTGGCATTTTGGCAACTTGTGCTGCTCGTGGCGCACAGTTCTCTTCATGCCCTTTCTTTCACTTCGTGGGGTTCCCTTTTTGGCCTTTTTTCACAGTATAGACACAAATTAGTTCCTTTTTAAAAAAAAAAAAAATTCTGTGAATTACTAGTTTTTAAAATTTTTTTAGACTAAAAATAAATGTTATTCATTGAAAAAAGTATAATATCAAAATATGAGATTTTATACCAATGGAGTTTCGTATAAGAAACTTTAAGAACAGTCATAAATACTATACACAAATGTAATATTGAGTGTCGTTTGGTTTGACATTTATTTTTTGGTTTAGTGATTAGATATTTTGATATTAAAAAAAGTATTTAGTAAATAGTAATAATCAAAATTTTAATTTAAAAATTAGTGTTTAGCATTTAACTCAACGGTGAAAACTAATTTTTTTAACTTTTTAATGTAAAACTTAACGTTTTGATTTTTTTTTTTAATATTAACATTATATCTATCATTATATAAATTAGTATTTCATGTAAAATTAATTAAAATATAAAAAAATTATTGTTTTATAATATAATCACACATTTAACTGTTATATTATCAAATATTACGTATTTATTAATTGTTCACAATTAAACACTGACTATTAATTACTGATTACTAATGGCTTATAGCCTACCTCTATCATCAAACTAAATAAATCCTTAAGTCATTATTCAATTTTTTTTCTTGTATTTTTATAAGATCAATCTCAACGGCAACAAACATAAACTCACTGTCAATTTGGATCGATTTACTAGTTTTTTTAACTTCTTAATTACTCCCTCCGTTTCAAAATAAATATCGTTTTAGAGATAAATTTTTATTTCATAATACTTGACATTTTACAATTATCAATTAATATTAATTAATTTTTTTCAGCTCTATATTTTCTCTCTTTCATAATAATTATTTCTTTTTAGAGTGCACAATAATTTATAAAAATAATTAATTTTGGATAACATAGTATTTTTTATATATAATAACACTTATTAAATACAATATTTAATATCTATGCAAAAACCTTACACGACATCTATTAAAGAATAAAAAGAATACAGTATTACTGATTTTTTTTTATCAAATATATGTATGCATATTTTCTTTTACTGAATCATGGATTGATTCTGGCATGAAAGCGGCCGATTAATCACAAATTATTTAGGTAGCTTGCAGTTAGCCTTAACTAGAAAAATATGCAATGGCATAGCCTTAGAATTCTTTTGAAAAATGTCTGCGCCGTTTCATTGAATTTTTATAAAGTATATAAATTCTATGCCATATGGATTGTTCATGACGTTAACCTATTATCACTAATTTCTAAATAAATGGATTTATTCATTTTATTTAATTTTTATATTTTATTCATATATATATATATATATATATTAAATTTGTCTTCAAATTTTTTGTCTTAATCATGTTATTTGAGCCTCTCATTAACTGATAAGAATTTTTTTTATTAATTTAATTTGTACTATTTCAAAAGTTTCTAACATGAAAAAAGAAAATATGATTTAATATGTGTCAATCCATACTCTAAAGTATAAACAAACAAAATTGAAAGACATGATAATCCTTTTTTCCCTAAATTTCATGACCAATTGCTAAGGGTCACTCTTTCATTTCACTGTCTTTTGCACAGTTTTTCAGCTTTATTCAAACAAAAACTGTCTAAGCACAAATGATCTCATGCTTCTTTATTATTATTATTGTTGGCCTTGATCGCAAATTAAATGGAATGACCCGATAAAAAATAATAAAAACAAACTATAAAGACTGATATATTACGATCACTACAATACTTAAACTAATATAAGTTTTATGAAAGTTTGAAAATAATAAAGATGATAGTTGTAAATTGACAGCAGAAATTGTAAAATGAGTGAACTGTGTACCTATTTTTTCCGTTGATTATTTAAATTTATTGGTAGCAACCGTTGAATGTATTAAATTGATCTTAAAATACGAGGAAACAGATTTGTTATTGTAGTCGTATGATTTTTGAATATTAAAAAAATAAATTTCTCTCAAATGCTTCAAATGTTAATATTCTTTAACTGTTGTTGGTAACTATTGAACAGTTTTGTCATTTGGTCTTTAGTTCTTTTTTCGCTTGAGAAACTACTTATTTCTACGATTGGTATCCATTTATAAGTTGTCCAATTATGCAAGGACTATCAATTATTATTATTCAAAATGGCACATTAATTCAATCAAAACCCATGAACAAATGCGATCATTAATCGCCAATGGTTTTGTTTTGGATCTAAGAAAGCAAGATTAGATTAGAAATAGAGGTTAAGGCGTCAACATAAGTTTGTGTGGTGGAGACATGGTTGGTGAAAGGTGGGGTGATTGTTGTTGGTGGGGAAAACAGTGGAGGTTGTTGGCCTTTTTGTCTCTCAGATTTCTCTGTCTTTGTCTTCATC